>MDJU01000108.1:0-70571 GCA_001721665.1 Trichoderma pleuroti
AAAAAAAAAAAAAAAAAAAAAAAGGGACCTGACGCTGACGATCCCATTGTATCCATCAGTGTGCGAGGTACCACACCGTCCATACCAGAGCGCTTCAGGTGCTAGTGCCGGGTCCAAGGCGATCAGCGGCCAGGAGAGCGCCTTGGGCGTTGCGAGACGTCATTTCTCCCAGCGGGCCACATGCGCTGTTCTGGCGCACACACAGCGCAGCACAGGGGGGGCCATGAGCGCTGGCGGCACTGTACGGTACAGTACGGTACAGTACAGCACGAGTACAGCAGCGACTGAGGGTGGTCTGGCCTCCACTGGTCTGGGTCTCAACTGGTACGAGTACCTCCGCCGAACCCTGAGCTGCGTGCGTACCTCGTCTTGGTGCATCCACAACTTGCATGTCGCATTGTCCCCCCCCTGTCGAAGCATCAATCTTTTGTCTAATGTTGTCTTGGGGTCTTGTGGCTGAAGGTGATCCATTGCCGTCTCCTCCCACACTCCAACGGACTCGATCAGTCCAATCCAATGCCAAAGTACCTCCAGGTACTGTACTGGCGCCCCGTACCCGCTACCTGCTCCCTGCCCGCCGCACCCGCGGCTACATGTTGCGAGTACTTGCGGCCAAGATACACCAGATGCTCTAGCGCCGTCCGTCCATCTTGGTCTCTCCCGGGCCGGGCTCATCTTGTTTCCAAGGTATGCGTACATGTAGGTACTGTACACACGCTCGTATGGATGCGTTCCATGACAACTGGCCCGCGGCTTACTTTGATTGTTGCCATGAGCTGGTGTCTGTCTGCTACGGGCTCGCGTGTGCATGCAGGCTGGTGTGGTGCTTAAAACGCAGCCACATCGCCTTTTCCTCCAACCACCACATCGCCCAGATTGCCTTAAAACACGACGCACATAAGAGCCTCCAGCAAAAACCCCCCCCCCCAACTGCTCACTTCGTCCTGGCTGCTCTCTTTTCTTTCCTTCTCTTCTTCCTCTTCCCCCTTGACTCTTCAACAATATTCTAATACTTACTTTTTACTTGACACTATCCTTTTTGTTTCTTCCATATCTTGCGTGCTCCCACTTAGTACTACATACTTACACTGTCTGTCTTATCTCGTTACCGGCACTCCTTATAAGTGCTGCCCGGCGCCGCTCTCTGACCACGGCCGTCAACGCAATCTCTTCCTCAACCACTGAGTATTTGCGCCGCGAATCACTCCCTCGCCGTCCATCTTCGTGCCATCAGTCGCCTCTTCACAGCCGCCACTGCTGCTGTGCATTCTACGTCTTTTTTTTACTGATATTAATACTCGCGGTGTTGGCACTCCCTCGCTCTCTACAACACACACACACACTCTCTCTCTCTCTCTCTCGTACTTACACCCTCTCCTTCTCTCTCTCTCCTCCCCCCCTCTCCATAGGTGCTCGGCATGTCGAATCATACTAGACATCCCAGCTATCTCCCACCGTTGGACACACGGTCCGACATGATGATGGCCTATGACATGGAGCCCTCTCCAAAGTCGATGCAGGCCACCATGAATTTCCTTGCCAGTAGCACACTAGAGCTACCGCTTCAACCATCCACACAGAGGCCGCTGCCGGTTTCGCCCGACTTTGCTTTACAGGGCAGCGCGCTGCCATACAGTGCCAACATGAATGTGAGTTCAACCTCGATTCTCAGTGTCCATATGGCGGCCTCATTTATGCTCTTGCACTACAAACCGACAATTTACAAATTATTTCATCAATAACTTGTTTTTTTTTTTCAACATGACGGACCACATGCTGACCATGGCCTTTTCCAGCAACAGGGCCACCTCGATTCTCTTGCCCAGCAGGGACGAGCCCTGTCGCAGGCTGCCCATTATTCGCTGGCGCCCGCTCTCATGCATCGCGACTTGTCCATTCGCTCAGAGCCCATCATGTACCAGAGGCAAACGACACCCTCTGCATCGGCCGGGCGGCGCATCAGCCATGAGATGCTCTTTGCTCCTTTTCCTCTTGCTCAAGTCGAGGAGAATTCGCCAGACATTGGCGTGACCCCCCAGTTCTACTTTGAGAACCTGGCCCCAACCGCAACCTACGTATCGTCGACCGGGACCAACCTCCCCCTTTACAACACGTTTGCGGGCAGGCAATCGGCGACGCCCTCCATGGTGACGACGTCCACGGGCACCGAGCAGGCTCCTCCCATGACGAGGGAGAACAGCTTTGTTCTCACCAGCCCCCGCGTGGACATGACGAGGATGCCCTCGTCTGCCTCCTACGCCGACTCGCTCGCCGGCCATGCCATGGCCGATTTCCAGCAGCCAAACTGCTCCAACCCATTCAACATGCCCGAAGACCTCCTGGCAGTGGGCTGTGGCTTCCCCAATCCCACCACAGTGCAATACCCACCCCTGGAATATCAAATGTTGCTGTCCCCTACCTCGTATCCCGGCTCCGTGGATCACGCTCCCCCGGGTGCCGCTCTCATGGAACGAGGAGATTCGACTTGCAGCAACAAGTCGACCTCGTCATTGGCAAACCGGGCCAGGGAGGCTCAGAAGCGGATTCTGCAGGCACAGTCGACCTCCATTGCCCCCATGCCCCAGCCGCCATCCCACTCGCCGCCTCGAGCGACGCAGGGGAAGCGCACTACCCAGCAAGACAACAAGGCCAAACCAAAGCCAAAGCACCCAAAGCTTCGCTGCATCTACTGCAACGAAATCCCCGATGGCTTCCGGGGTGATCATGAGCTGAGGCGCCACATCAGCGCCAAGCATTCCCAAATCGTCAAGAAGTTTGTCTGCCGTGACGCGAGAGAGAGCGGCATCCCCACCAGGCTCAGGCCCCTCAACCCCCTTTCGCGATGCAAGGCCTGCGCCTCGGGAAAGCAGTACAATGCCTATTACAACGCGGCAGCCCATCTTCGGCGCACGCACTTTAGAGTGAAGCCAAGCCGAGGAAAGGGCGCCACGGGCATGGGCGAGAAGAGAGGCGGCAAGGGAGGCGGTGATTGGCCTCCCATGCCTGAGCTCAAGGCATGGTTTGTCGAGATTGAAGTCGAGGTCGAAAGACCCGCCTCGGTGGTTACCTGGCGATGACCCCCCAGACGAACCGTCTCCCTCTCCAACATGTGCGTCCACTGCGCACACGAGCACCAGCGCCGATTCGCTCGGCCAAGGTGATTTTACCATGTCAGTGAGCTACGAGGACGAGCCAGCTCAGGAGGATTCGCACTTGTCTCTGCTGGCTGCTGTCGACGACAGTGACATTGACATTGACATTGACATGCTTGGTACCTCGCAAGACTCCACGACATCTGTGTTTCAAGACGTGGATGACATGGGCTTCGACGTCGCATGGCTGGACAATATCCCTGATGCTGATTTGGAGTATCCGCAGCTCTGATGCTGATCAACGGATGTGGTCCATCTGGCTGCATCATGCCCGACATGTACCGTTGTGACATGATGGCCTCGCAAAAATGAAGAAAGAAACAAAAACAAGAATATGAAAATCTTTACAAAGACCAAAAACAAAAGATGTTGAAATTCTAAAATCACGATAAAAAAAATATACCATACAACAAGAGCGGGATGATACAGACAGGACCTGGCGTTATTGCTGTTGCCAACTCACACTTGCCGACACTCATTTGACCAATTTTTTTTCCCTTTAGTTTGGCTATTTTTTTTAACATGTCTTGTATTTGTTTGGGGGGCGTACTTTTGTTTTCTACTTGTTCACTGTGTTTTTCTACGATTGTCGTCGGGATACGTTTTGACGAGAGGCTGCATCCAAAGTTGATCCAGCTCCACAGAACCACCGAGCACACGCGGTGGCACTTTTTCACGTTTTTTTTTCACTCCTTTGTGGAGACGATTTGGTGGCATACTCATGTGCTGCAGCATTGGGAGGCGCGAGGCATTGTACGATTTCCGAATGACGAAGAACGGAAGACTGCAGAGAAAGGCGTTTGCGTTTGGAAGCGGGGCGTGGCCTCCAGTTTGGATTGTTGCTGTCTGCTTACTTTTGCGCCGTGTTGGGATATTTTTGATGTATGGATATGAGGAACAGAATGTATGGATATGATGGATGGGCCTTGTTTTTGGGGGGGGTTACCGTTGGGATTTATTGTTCAGATGGGGGGGGGGGCACATGGTGTTATTTTTTGGGAAACAAAGTGCATCTGGGATAGACCTAGACTGATTATTATTTTTCTGGAGGTGCACTCGTCGGATTATCGTGGGACACAAGAAACAGGACACGCATAACGACTATGCTTGAAGCTTTTGAAGCCTGATTGGGCTTGTAAATTCTATGAATATTTTTGATTTACTGAGATTTGAAATACATGCTTTTGCTTTTTTAATACTGGCGGTCACACGAAAGCTTTTCTTTTTTTTTTTTTTAATATTACGGCGGTGAGTAGATGGTGCATACACCTGTATGTAGGTACGCACGCACGTATGTAATGTAATGTAGGTACTGCAGCAAAAAGGACATAAAAAAAAAATCTAGCAGATTTCACATGAGGCGAGATAGTATTACAGCTACTTTGTGTTCCGAAACAGGAAATATTTTGGTGGGCATGGGAAAGGAGATCGGCGTGGAGACGTGGACCAGCGGGAAGAGCAGGGATAGCCCCTGGTTTGGATTTTTTGGTGTGAAAAAAAAAAGAAAAGAAAAATAAGAAGAGGGATGCGTACCTAGAAAGGCAAAGGAGCATTGGACGGAGATGGGGAGATGGAAAAAAAATGTAGTGAGAGGTTTGATTGGATGGTGTTTTTTGGGGGGGGTGTGGGAGGTGTGAGTTGGCAGCTGGGGTTTTTTTTGAGGGAGGGATTCGTGGATGGGTTTTTTTGTCGAGGCTGAGCTGGAACAACACACGGACAGACAGACGGGGAGTGGATTTTTGATCTGATGTATACTGTATTGCACAGTATGAGGTGTGGATGTAGGGCGTTGTGTGTGCTTGCGGTGTGTGGTAGTATGTTGTACCCAACAGCTTCGAGGTACCAAAGGGCGTCTTTTTTTCTCTTTTTTTCTTTTTTTGCCTTTTTTCTTTACCGCTTCTTTGGACACAAGTATCATATACATGTTCTTGTATCGAACCTTTGTATTGACAACTTTGTAAAATTTACTCTTACATGTGCGAGCTTTGCCTCTTTGGAACATGTGATGGGCGGTGCAGCGAACACCGACAATCAACGGTGCTACCCTGCAAAGTCACCGAAAATCCGTGCAACACTATCCGAGAAAATGGACGCCTTTTTTAACCATCTGGCTGGCTAGAGTCTGGAATTATTACCGTCCTTGACTCACCGCATCGAAATAGGATTTTGTTTACCGCCTTTTGACTGTGTACATGTATGTACTTTGGCGTGAGATTCTGGTAGCAAAGGTGCGGGTGCTGACTTATCTGACTTTACAAGTCCGAATGACTTTGGGGAAGTGGGTTAAAGAGGACAATAGGGTTGTACGCAATCGCGGCTGAGCTAGTTTGAGAGAGAATGGAAAATTTTTGTTGATCATGTGTTTGTTTTCTTGAAAGCTACAAAGTTATTGTTCATACAGAAAGGAGTTGGGGCTGAAACCATGTAGATTGTTCCCTAGGCACTTGTACACTCGCATTGCAGCATGGAGCATCCATTCTAAACTCCCCAAACCGAGCTATTCCTTCTCTCCAGAAGTCCTTTGTATTGTAAATCATGCATCAAATCACCACCTCTTCTATACACAGGGTATCGTTGTAAGCGCTCAGTCACCTTCTCACATGTCCCATCTGAATCGCGTGCATTGTTTGAAGCACAGAAAGTAGAGAGAGAATGTGTTTATAGGAAATGCATGCCTAGGAAGCAGAGACACCGATGACTGTCCCCCCCGAGTTGCTGTCTTTTCCCCCTTTGTCCTTTGATCTTTTGTTTCCGGTAGTTTGCAATGACCCTCTCCCGCCTTCTGTGAGACAAAAAAGGCCCAGAACAGCAGCAGAGGAGGGTGAGGCCTCTCTGCGAGTTGCAGCCGGGAGGATCGAGAACTCGGAAAAGGCTGGAGGAGCGGCACACCAATTGCCCGGCTTGTGGCACGTGTCTGCAGCCTGTTTATTGATGCGACGGAGTGTCTTTTAGGTGGGCTGGTGGAACATTCAATTAAATGGCTTGACGTGGACGGTGAGGCGGACAATATTGGTGATGTTGAATTGCGCAGAGCCGATGGATATGAATGAGCAACAAGACGGTGTCAAAGGGGAGATGCAATGGATGTGGAGGTTCAAGGTGTAAACACTGCTGTTGGTGCAGTTGAAGCTGTCAAGATGGATTGACATGGAAGTGCAAGTATCCAGCAC
This sequence comes from Trichoderma pleuroti, assembly GCA_001721665.1. Classification (NCBI taxonomy): domain Eukaryota; kingdom Fungi; phylum Ascomycota; class Sordariomycetes; order Hypocreales; family Hypocreaceae; genus Trichoderma; species Trichoderma pleuroti. The sequence goes on from MDJU01000108.1 coordinate 6,323, forward strand.
GACTTTATCAGCCTCAGCTAGGTATCTTAGTAGTGGTATTTTGACGGGATGGCAGCACCGCATCCCTGCTAATTAGCGAGCTTCAATGTCTCAGACACTGGCCTAGCGCCCGACGATGCTGTGGCGGCCTGCTGGGTAAATTACTGGGTCGTACCGAGCAAAACTAGTCGAGCTGAAGCTGGGGGAACATCCCAGCCATTAATTAATACTAGAGGTCCATGGTACTAGTACTCCGTAGGTACTAATCCAGAGATTCCATCACATGTCACCTCAATAGGAGGACAGCTGAGCTCGGGCACCGCTGGGCTGCTTCAAGCCCGAAATGAAGAGTGTCTGTATCTGTACATGTCTGTACCTTGCATTAGATCTGCGGGCTGCCAGTTCATCTCGTATCGGCAATCACTTTCTTCATCATCTTCCCCACGGGAAAAGCACTTGAAGTAATTGATGACTTTAGTACATCGCTAACAGCAAGTACCTGGTACGGCAAAGTTCAGGTGGCCTGACTTTATGGCTTTCATCACAATTGCCAAATGTGGCGGATGCCATCACACGTGGGCTGATGTATAGCCTCGGCCAGACGGGAGTGTAATGGAAACTCTATGGGGACATGTGTTTTATGCTAGTGGGAATGCAGCTGTTCTATCTGGAATCGGCTGAGTGATGTAGAATACCGAGACCAGTGATGTGGCATTGAACCGAAGGAATTGGTCTTAGTCAATTGCTGGATGGAGCTAGCTAGCATTCATTATTCCTGCTTTGGATTTTAATTGACGCCTTGGACCTGTATAATGGTGAAAATACATAACAAGGTGATGGGTCAAGAGGTAGCTATAGCTAGGTAGATTATAGACAATTAATATGTATTATAGTGAAGAGACCGATGCTACGTGAAATGAACCTCATTTCATATTGCTACCATGCTTCTATCTCGCCGGAAAGTTTGCTGGCCGAGCTCGTTTTATCAAGACCATGATATCATCGTGCTTATCAATAGAAGCTCTTCTAATATCTTCCGGCATGTTAATGCAAGAGTGGCCATCGTCAATATACCAACTCAATTGCTCCTCAAAGCTCCGCTGGAGTAAAACCTTGTAAAGAGCGGTAACATACGTGCCCTTGAGAAGGGTGGAATAGAATTCTCCATGCCTTCGTATTACAGTTTCAGCGGCCTTGCGGACGAATTCGTTGTCGTCCTCGAGCCGTGCCGTCACGGCCTTGAGGATCTCGATAGGCAAGACTGGTTGTTGAGCCAAGATCCAGATGGCGTCCTGTCGGGCAAACTCATCCTTGTTCTCAAGTCGTGCTGCTATAACCTCGGGGTTCTCTTCAGGCGAAGCTGGCTGCTGGGCCTCGTCTAGAATATCGACGACGGCTTCTGGGACGGGCTAATCCTGATGTCTAAATTGCGCTGCGAGAATCTCGTCGGGCAACTCTGGTTGCTGGTACTGGCTCAAGACTGCCTTGGCAACCTCTCGGACAGACCAGTCTTTATCATCAAGCCGCTTTGCTATAGCCTTGAGGGTCTCGTCAGGCAAGGTGGATTGCTGTCCTAAAGCCCTAACGGCGGCCTCTCGGACAAACCAGTCCTCGTCTTCAAGCCGTGCTGCTATAGCCTGAAGGAATTTGTCAGATATAGCCGGCTGCTGGCCCCGACTTAGGGTCTTATGAGCAGCCTCTTGAACAGACCTGTTCTTGTCCATGAGCCGCGCCGCTATGGCCTTTAGGATCTCGTCAGGCAAGGTTGATTGCTGAGCCAAGATCCAGATCGCGTCCTGTCGGATAGAACTGTCCTCGTCGTCGAGTCGCGCCGCTACAACCCTGAGGATCTTGTTAGACAGAGTCGATCGCTGGCCCAGAGCCCAGACGGCGTCATGTCGGAAAGCCATGTCCTGGTGCTCTAGCCAGGAAGCTGCCCGTTCAACAATGTTTGCCGGAACTGTGGCTCGTTTCGTAACCGACCGTAGTATCGTTCTTTTCACATCATCAGACCCCTCGCGAAAGGCAGTATCCAATGCCTGCTGGGGAAACTCCACTTCGCTTGCTAGGTGCGCACGGGGGCTTTGTTTGAAGTCGTATTCAAACAGCAGCCACTTTGACAGTTGTTGCTCCAGGTCAGTTCGAAGTGCCAAGTCATTCGATACCTCACTCAAGCAATGCATTACCAGCCTTTGATGGGTAGGGCCTAAAAGATCGAGTGGCTCCTCTTACGATGATCCGGAAAAACTCGTCGATTTTTACGGAAAAGACGGGTGTTTCCTCTCTCCCAGCGTCAAGTAATCCGGCAACGAAGCTCCACAGTATATCGTAGCGCGCCGTGTACTTGTGCTTCTGAAAGAATTTGATAGGTTCCGTCTCGTCAACCATTCGACTGCCAAATTCTGCACAATTGAGCGGTTCTCCGGTGACCCATTGCCGTACGAAATACCGCGCCGCAAAGTACTCCTGAAAGGTCAGGTGTATAAAGTGATAGCTTCGGTTGCGGTCCTCTGAACACGGGTTCGAGGTTCGTAGAAAGGAGAGACAAGGGATGGTCTTATCCGGCAAAAGCCCCCGGAAGGGATCCGATATACGGTTCAACTGTTTCGACTCGAATTCCACCACATCATTGTGTAGTCCAGTAAAGGCGAGGCTCTCAAAAAAAGATATCTCATCTTTGACAAATCCTTCGATTTTCTGCCGACTGGCACCTTGTATATGATCTAGTATTACTAGATTTTGGCCATGTGTTTTCTGTAGTCGTGGGATGTCCTTCTTCCATAAGCTCAGTTCTATAGCTTGGTAGAGGGCGGTCATGGTCTCTGACATGTCGCTGCGAATATCCTTCCAGGAGTAACAAAGCGCATCCAGCTGGATCGGGATACGAACGAGACCCTGGATCAGCCAGTGTTTGTCAAGAAACGACTGAACCTTCTCGACTGTTTCCTCATCAGCCTTGGCCGTTCTCGGGTTTGTAAATATCTTTTTGATATATTCTTTCACTTGATCTGGATAGAATCCGATTGTTTCCAACTCGAGATCTAGGTCAGGTGGCAGCTTGCCGGATGGCCGAGAAGTGACTATGATGTTGGGCTGTCGTAAAAGCTCGTTGAGGAAGCTCGACATGCTCCCGCCACCAAGATCTTGCGATACTTCATCTAGACCATCAAGGAGAAACAAAGTCTTGCTATTGTTAGGTTCCAGCTCCAATGCATGGGCCAATTCTCTAGCAAACGCCGGTTTATTATTTGGTAGAGAGAAATATTCATGAGTGAAGAGATGTTCAAAGTTGTATCCTGGCTGTCGGCATCTTTCTTCAAGCTTAAGATTTCGCAGTGGTACCCAGAGGATGCGGTCAAACAAGTTGTTCCATTCGGTCCATGTGCCTTGCATAAACTCGTGGACAATCTTTTTGCACAAGGTCGTCGTCTTGCCAGCCCCCGCGCGTCCCCGAATCAATATTCTTCTTGGTTGTAATATGTTGCCGTCGCGTCCTTTGCGTTGGTTGAAGATTGCCGCCAACTCGACCTGGATCGCTCTGTCTGGTGTCTCAACCTTCTGTCGATCGAAGAGGGAAAATGGGGAGGGAGCTACATCTCCCTCCCTTGGGCGGCCAATGGCTTGCCCACGCTGTTCCACAAGGGCAAGATTGATGTAGCATTGATCCATCGGCAAAAGGTCACCCGAAAGCCGTTCAATCTTGAGTCTGTCTACGGTATAGTGCTTGTTGCGTATCCACGCGTCTGCATCGGCGAGCAAGGAATTCGTCCGAATATATTCTGGAGAATATCTTCTATTTTCCCAGAAACACATTGGTAATCCGCATCTTCAGGGCCCTTGAATTTGTTCATCATTACATGCCTTCGATCGAGTGGTAGCGGGTGTGTGACAATATCCAGAGTTGCCGAGGAGCTATCAACAAGCTGACAGGTGTTAGTGTTTCGTTCATTTGCCTTGAAATAATAATAGAAAAAGAAGAAAAGAAGAAAACCAACGGCGAGGGTCCAATACTACTTACCGGCTTTGGCTTGAAAAACAGGTCAAGTAACCAAGACGGAATCAACCGGCTAAGAGGGAATTTACGGTAAAGACTCGTCTTGCCCATTTCATAAAAGGTAAGCACTTGGCAGGGATAATCTTTGTCTTGACATAACTGAGTGAATCCGCGCACAAGTTCTTCGAGTTGAAATGTCGATGCTTTGACGGAGTCGATAAGGCTGTTCACTTTTCGGCCCTGAATCGAAGCCCAGGTCCGCAGGCCAGGCTCTGCCCAGTCCGCCACATCTTGGAACGAAGTGCCCCGGAAAGGCGTAGCCAGGAAGACAATCCCGCGGGTCGATTGTCTAATAGCAGTATATTCGCTTAGAGGATGGTCGGCGATCAAGAGAGCCTTCATCAAAATGATGCCTCCAAGACATGATGCGATAAAGACAATCGGGCGACCTTCCCCCTTTGCGTGCCTCGTGTTTGGCAAAGGGCGCCGCTTGATGCCGGCGAGCAAGAGCCGAGAAAACTCCTCGACTGTCTTCTGGATCAAATCTGGCTGTTCAAGCAAATCGGCTGGCCAGTCACACAGGAAGATTCGGGCTGGCCCTATTCTTCCGGGCAGCATACGCGGAGATGCCAGCCAGTCAACGTCTTCACCTGGAGATTTGGATTTCCAAATCCACGTGTCCGGAGATTCCGCGTCCAGGCCATGAATGGCAATGATGTCGATGTCTGTTTCGGCGCTGACGTCGGCGTCCGGGGAAGGGTAGATCTGGGTGAGACCGACACCCCTGTTGTGATATATTCCAGGGGGGCCTACTTCTGATGTGCTCTGGCGCTTGGTAGAACCTAGACACCACATTTCGACAATCCAGAGATGAACTCCAGATCAATATAGAAAAGTAAAGAAAGCCACAGATGAAAATAGATTCGACAACATGCAGGCAATTAGGGGGCGCGTCGAGCAGAGGTTGGTAGGAAGACGTTGAGCAAGGCACCCGAAGAATTAATCAGCGGAAATCGCGGGCTATCGTGAGTACATGTAGTGATGCATGCAAACTTGCCACTACACGATACCTTGATGCCCAATAACATCAATTACCGTTTGGATGTGCCACGGGGCCTCGTGTCATAGGCGCGCTGTGCCAGCCTTTCAGCTGGCCGTCGGACCAGTGATATTGACCATGTCGCATTATCTTGCTCCTGAGCTGGTGCTGGGATCGTGAGACTGATTATAGCGGATCTCATTGCCGGTTATAAAACTTCCAATGGCGAACAGCTTCGGTCTTGTCAGCACTGCGATGATGGTTGTTTGATTTGCTGCGGTTAAACCGGAACATGTAACAGCATTTGGTCATGCCAGTTCTGGGGTCCGTTGCCCAATTATCTCCTTCTTCTAGATGTAGCCGACGGTTTCCCAAACGGTGCCGAGATAGGAAGTCAACCATGCATGATATTTTGACTGCTGTGCTTGCTTCCATCGCCAATCATTTCATCATCCCCAATTCGCCACGAATTATTGTAAGAGACGTTGAGGTTTGATCAATTGTCAATTTGCTATTTATCGCTCTAACCCCCCTTTTGCTTTTCATCCATGCTACATCATGCGTATCTCCGTTATGCGTCAAGTTGAGATTGATCTTTATTGTTGCCAAAAACATACCCAAAACATCCTTTCCGTTATGCAAAATGCGACTATCAATGCTCATCTTTCATGTATGCATTTATGCAATGTTGGTATATGGGGGAAACAAGATGATAAAAAAAAAAGGAAGGAAAAAAAATCAAGGAAACAGTGTCAATCTCTCGCCGTCTTCGTATACTGAGGCTCAAACTCTCTTGGTCACACCCTCTACAAAGTCACTCCGCCGTCGTGCTCGATTCCTTCCATGGATCCCAGTCCAAAGTCGAAATCCATATCTTTGAGCATATCGCCAAGCTCTGCATCCGAGAGATTAATGTCCATGTTGGTCGGCACAGCGGACGGGAAGTTGTTCACGCCCTCGGACTCCTGCTGGATGGCCTCTCCAGAAGCCAATACGGGCAGCTTCGTGTGCAGCCATGCCTTGAACTTTTCCAAAAGGATGGGATCATCAGCGGCAGTGTGGGTCGCCTTGAGAATCTCCCGTCCCTTGGCTTTCAGTCCCGTGTCTGAAGGCAGCACTCCTTTGTCCATAAAGTATGCCTTTGCATACTGCTGCAGGCCCCATTCCAGCTCACGAGAGCAGAAAATGATGGCTGGTTTCTGATTGGGGGATGATGTCAACTCCTCCAAGTAACTGTTGACTGCCGAGTGTCCCGCCGTGAATGGCTTGGCGCCGGTTCGCATCGCCACCTCGACATCGTTATTGACCATTTCGTGGTCCTTGCGAATGGCATATGGTGGTGCAAAGCCCGTGCCCCCTTGCTCCAACGCCCAGGCATAGCCTGGTGGGAGACCCGGGCCAGAGTCATTGATGATTCCAATGTCTCTTTTGAACCTATGAAGCCATTCTGCGTTATCGGCGGCGGTATAGTTCCAGGGATCGTCACTAATAAAACACAAATCCATCAGCTTGATTCATCTCGAGGGTGTGCGCATCAGAACTTACTCATCATACAAGATCCATCGAGCTTGGTACTGCAGCTCTTCATCTGTTGGCACATGGCGGTTTGGATTGTTCTTCGACATGGTAGAGGTAACCCATCGCTTGAGTTCCTTCTCCAGCCTTCGGTAGCAGTTGGCATCGTTGAGAAAGTACTGAAACGACCTCAGGTGATTGCCGTTCTCATCGAGCCTGGCTTGGAACTCAGAAAAGGGGTTTGGCGCAGCAGTGGAGAGAGAAATGGCCATTTTATCAGCTACTTTGCTGGTCATCGGTGAGGTGCCCTTGGAGGAGCCTGAAAGAGTCGAGTGGTCAGGAGCATTGCGTTGCCTAAAAGCCGCGAGCCATTCATGGTTGTCCGCCGCGGTTTGGTTCCAGCCGTCGTCGAACTCGTAAATGGTGATGCGAGCCTTTCGCTGCAGCTCTTCGTCTGTGGGCTCTCTGCCAATGGCACGTTGCTCCTTGAGGAAGGCAACCAGCTCAGACTCCAGCCTGGAGTAGTTGTGGATTGTGGAGTCGATCGAGTTTGGATCTGTCGACCGGATCGACTTATGCTGGACGTCTTCGCTTCGAGGCAGATGCGCACGCCGACGGAAAGCTGCGAGCCACCTCGTCGACGACGTGATGAGTCGCAACAGCCAGTTGGCAACAGCTTCCGAAGGATGAGTGCACACTTCTTCGATTCGCCCCACAATCTTACGTGCTTCCTCCTGAAGCTCGTCGTCCATGGTTGTTAGGCCGAGCAACTGCTTGGCCTTGACGTATTCATGCAGCTGCCTTTCCATGGGGCACTCCTCGAAAAGATTGTCCTTGCCGTTAATCTTGAGGGATTGAAGCCTGTTTTCAGCGGCGCCACGGAGGGGACCAAACCTAGCTGTCTTGACAATGGTGTCGTGGCTCATGATAATGTCACGAAGCCACGAGACCTGCGTCGCGATTCCTTGCAAAGAGAGCAACTCAGAGGCGAAAATGATACGACATCCTTCCAGCAGCATGTCTTCGTCGCTTGGTGCGCGGCCGTGTTGATCCCAAAAGTTGCTGCCAAAGTAGGCCAGCTCCAGTTTGATCAGCTCATAGGCATTCCTGGGCGATTCGGGCGGGGACGAGCCAGCATTGTACGGCAGAGGAGACTTTCGCTCATGATGAATCAAATCTATATTTCAAAAGTTAGACGCCTTGAGCTGATCTACGGGATACTGTAATGGTCTCATACATGGAGGGATCGAGTTCTCGACCATGTCCAGCACAGGAACTTCAAAACCCCAGTCACCCTTCCAGTCCGCCATGGAGTAACCAGTCTTGAAATGCTCCGCAAGGTGGTCAACTCGAATAGTCCAAGTATCCATCACAATGCCGCAGAAACCACACCTCGACCGAATCTCGGGGGTAGCCACTCTCCAAAGCTTCATTGCCCACTCCATGAACTTGACGTTGTGAACCAACCGAAGGTGCTGGTTCAAGTGGTCTTTTCGGTAAAACGTCCTCTCTTCCAGAGATCGCTCCTGACACGCCGAGTGGTTGTGGCTCTCCACGTGGGCGTCGTCTGGGTTCACCTCACCACAGAATACGCAGGACAGCTTTCCGTTTTCTGGGTTGATGGCCCGAGGGCCATCCGGCGCACACACCCATCTCTCCAGCGACAGGTGAAGGGATTTCTCGTGGCGCTGCCAGTCGTGCTTGGTTCGGAAGGTTTCCGTACAGAAAGTACACTGGAAAGTCTTGAGCGGAATAGAGAGGCTAGTTGAGCCGCCCTCCTTGCCGGGCGCGGCCCTTCGCCTCCTTCGCCGCCTTCCCTTGGCGCTGAAGGCAGCCGAGCCGAAGGAGCCCCATGACTTTTGCGAACCATGAGAGAATGCAGATTGAAGAGAGCCACCACTGGAGTGGGATGTTCCCACACTGCTGGCAGAAGACTGGTTACAGAGAGACCTGCTTGAGCCGTCATCTGTGTAGTTGAAGCTATAAGGACTGTTGAGGCCGGAAGAGACTCCAGATGACGACGATGCAGTGACGGCCCTGGCAATGGCGGTGACGGAAGCCGGTTCGTGTTCAGGGGGAGAGTGCTCCCAACGCTGCAGCGGGTTCATGGCTTCGAGAGCGGGTGTTCCTCGTCTGCGTGGGATATCGATCGAGGCAGACAGGTTGCCGACGTGAGGCGAGGTTGACCTAGGAGGCTGAGCCTTACCGCGGCGCCGGGCATTTGCCAACCAATTGGTGATTTGGGTCTTGTTGAGGCCGGTCTGGCGCTGAAGCATCTCTTTTTCCTCATCACTGGGATAAGGGTGTCTGTTATGAGTTGACAGCCAGTTTTTCAGAATCCGGACTGACTCGCGAGAGAATCTGGCACCAATCTTGGGCGGTGTTCCAGACTTGGCACCGGCAACGCCATCATCAACTGAACTGGCCGTCTGCGGGTTCATCATGTCCAAGAAGGATGGGGTGCCTTGTGCCTTTACTGGCTGGAGGCTGATGAGGTCTTCCTGAGAAATGGTGTTGACGGGCATATCGGTGGATGACCAGGAGAGCCTGGTGGATTCCGGGTTCAGGCTATCAGGGACAACTCCCCCAAAGCTGCATTCGAGTCCAAGGGCAACACAGCTGGTGCAGTAGCCCTTGTGAAGACCCTCTCTGATTTTTTTGCAAGCGTATCCGCCCAAGACGCAGTGGGCACAGGGGTTGTCCGGTGTCTCCCAGAGCAGTGACTCGGTGATGAGGGACTCGACTCCAGGGATCTGAGCAAAGTTGTTGTGTTCAAAGTGCTGGAGGGCACAGAAGCTGAAGTCGTCCTCATTGACATTCTCGAGTACAAGGCCAATGTCATCCTCGGCAGGGTTCCCGGTGGACGACATGTTGGGCACAGGTGGGTAGACGCTGTCCGCACCTAGGCCGGCGTTGTCCCAGTTGACATACTCGTCCAGCTCATCAATGATGGTCATCTTGGTAGTTTATGTGAAAGGGCGCGCCGTGCTATTGTCTTGAGCAAGCGGAAAGGCGTGCTCACTTCATCCAACCCGAAAGCCACAGAATGACTTGGAAAGGGCGCGCGGCAGGGTCTGAAGACGACGAATCGACCCCAGATGTCGTCCCACCCTTCGGATCCGATCCCAATGAGAGAAAAACCCCAACCTTGGACACTACTGGGCAGAACCAAGGACAATTGCGAGTCGTGAGATTGAAAACAATGATGTGAATGCGATTTCGGTGTTGACCTGATGAAGAACACCACAGTTGAGATTGCAATAACAGGAGAAATGTGGCTCGAGGCAAGGCGGACCACTGCCAGTTTTGTTCACTCTGCCTACCCACGCGATCCCCAGCAGGGTCTCTCCGTAACGAGGACCAGAGAGCCCCATCTGCGGCTTTGTGGCTCCCAAGCGGTGCGGCGTAGCGCTGGAGCCAGTGGGAGCAGAGTCATGAGTCTGGGTTGGTGGAGCAAGCCTCAGCCGGAGCCGGGCATGCGAGGCAGGGATTGGCGGCGTTGCGGTCGACATGAACTTGTCAATTGTGCGCCCTTCGTTTGACAGACAAGCAGCCCATCCGACCGTGTGCTGTTGTACTGTGTGGAGGTTGTCGTTGTGGTTGTTTCCACCACCAGCCACCGCATAATGATAAAGAGCTGCTGCTGGCCTCGGATCTTGCACACAGTACAGGCACTATCTGGACGGTCGATGCGCAAATCCTTCCCCACGCTGATACATACAGACATAGCCCGATGACGGCCTCAATGGCTCGGACTCCCCTACCCTTCCGTCGTGGCCTGCTTCGATTACTCGCGAGAAGGGTGTGAATCAATACGATGCCCGTCGCGCTATGCAGAGTGCGGAGAAGGCAAGAGATCACGGATCTCTGATGACGGACCAGACGGAGTAATCGAGGGTCTATCAGTATACTAAAATCTCTTCCGTGTTATAGACACCGGCCCTTTGCATATACTACTTTGTTCCCCGACGTACAACCCGTCCCCTCCAGCCGATTCATGGGTTGCTGACTCCGCCAGTTCTGGGGCTTCAACGCGGGTGCGCGAGGTGCGATGTGCCGTCAAGGTGAGGTAGTATCCTCATGCGCGGTTCCTTGCTGTGTCTGAAATTACGAGTGCTCCAGCCATGACGCCCAGGGAATCTATCCGGGATGTACCCGAAGCAGGGAATGATGCGAATGGGCGACTTTGATCTGATGCTGATGAAAGCCAACGGACGTGTGGTGATACGAGCCACGTAGGGGACACCACATGGCGGACTGACGCCGCCATTAGGATTGAGTCCTTTAGCAGTCCATCTGCTCCAGGGATTTCATGCAATGGACTGCTTCGTAAGTGGCATGACAAACCTTTTTTGCAGTTGATTATCAGAATCGCCGGGGACACTAGAGCCCATAAGGCAGATGACTAGTATCTTGGCGCCCAAGTTATCACAGCAACCGGGCCCCGGCTAGCCGCATAGCACATGAAGATGGAGCGATGCCGAATGGACTCGCCTGCAACATCCACAAGGAGGTAGCATAACAATAACGTTATACCTCCGGGACTAGCTCGTCCTATCGTCGTTGCCTGAGCGCCCCGCGCGGACATGCGGGAAGGTGTCCAGTCCTGATGCCTGGCATCTGGCGAAGGCTCTAGAAACTTCGGCAAAAGCCTCGCCCAAGTTGATGGTGTTGTCGAGTGGCTTTGCGGCATGCTAGACTAACCGCGAACGTGGTGCTGACGCCGAGCAACATGAAATGGCGGCGTCTTGGGCGTCTAACGGCACGTGGTGGGGCAGAAGCTTGTCCGCATTTCCGCGATTTTCGAATGTACAGGACGGGATAGGTCGGGCTGCGAGGCTTGATCAACATGTAGCGAAGCTCTGAGTCGCAAGCAGCTCCGAATCAGGAGGTCGTTGTTGTCCACCCCCTCGCTCGGTCAGCGTGTTGTGACAGTCATTGTGGGAGTTGACGCCATTTGGGGTGTATTGGATGAGGATGACTCAAGATTGTCGATTTCTAATGCGGTCTGCTGGCCAAAGTCTCAGATTCATGCTGGGAATGAGATTGCCAATATTGGGTATCATCTGCAGTTGGTGTACTGTCGAAGCAGTGGTGAGTATCTGGCTACTTGGAGAGATGGAACTGCTCTGGAGGCTGGAGGCCATTCGATTTGTGCCATTTCGAATCTCGAGCCCGCCTAGAGAGGAGAATATGAAGATGGAGGCTGGAGTGAATTCGTACCATGAATGATTCTCCTTTCATAGCCTATGGCTTAGTAAAAGAATGGCGGTATGTAAACTGGATTTAGTCGCGTTTGTTTGAATTCTGTCCAGTGAGACATTCATAGGTAAGACGGGGATTTTACACCGCAACGCTCAACAATGGATTTGACGACGTGGCATCATCTTTCGGAGAGAGGACGACTTGGATATAGTACAGCTCTGTTTGCTGGAAAACGGGTCTACTCCTAGGTGAGGTTTCGAAGGCAGTGTTGCCAGTGTAAGCTGGCAAAGTACACTGTCGTTGCAGCAGCCAGCCATTGTAAACCGTTTGGTTTTGAATTTCTCGATTATGATTCAAAGGGTTCCCGAATTCTACAACGGTCTTGATCAGTTTGATAAAATTCAGTCTACTGTCAAGGCAAATGAGAGAAATTTGTGTGGTGCTGCTGGTTGAGGTGTATAGATCTTCGGTGTCACCAAGGTGTCAAGAGAGAGAAGATGGGACAATTTGTGTCAAACTCGACAAGCTCACGCCTTTTTTGTCCTCATAGCGGACCATGATTTAGGCTTTTATCATTCTTTTTTGATCAGAGGGTTGATTCTCGTGACATTTGTGTAATGCGTCTGACGGGTGCCGAATTTGATCAAGCTTACAATCACCCCATTTACAGGAACAACGCTGAGACGTAAAACCAGAAAAATTACGGCATCTTGGCACTGCCAGAGAAATATTTAAAATACATCTACAAACGTGGAACAATCGATACATCTACCTGCAAAACATACTGCATAGTTGAGAGCAATTATTCCTAGCGACATCTTCAGAGGGAACCCCATTCCAAACCCCCACATTTCCCGTCTCAATACTCTAAAAGAGCCGTATCCGTACATCCAACACTAAAAAGAGCCAAGTCGATACAACATTGTACGTATGAACGGATCAAGGAAATAAAATCCGGTCCGCGGTACATAAAAGCCGGCGAAAAGAAATTAGTTTCAACTGCGGCAAACGCCACGCTGACATGCTAGTTCGGCTTTTTTGCTTCTGTGCTTGGCGCCATGGTGGCGAAGGCGTTCAAATTGTAGCAATCAGGCCTGTAAAAGAAAGAGATGCGCACTGTAAAGAAATGATGTCGCTGCAGTGTGTTTTCTATCAGTAATAGAGACTGCTTTACAAAGGAAAATGCAAACTAATCTAATAAAGAAGTAAATGAAGAGGATATAAGAATATCTATCAAGATGTCTCCAAGAGCAAGTAAGTAATCTATTCAACTTGGCCAATTCACGGACCCGCTTTCTTTCGTCATCAGCTACCTAGTTAACCGCAGTTTCGCTCGGCGTACTTTTCAACGGAGATGCGATGCAATTTGCCGATCGATTTCTGCACCAAGTCGGACGACAAACTAGTTGCGACAGAAGAACAAGGGGTTGGACCAAATTGTGATTATCAATCAATTTATTGACGTGCTGTTGAGTGACGACGCTGAATGTGCCGTGATCTTGTCTTTACCGCTGTTTCTACATGTAGACAGATGATGCAATGTATAGCCAGAAACTCGACCTCAGTCAACAAGAGTTATATAGGTGGACAAAAAGATAACAATAGGTAAACAAGTACGATAGCAGAGTCATTTCTTTGCATGCATCTTATGTATAGAAACAAAAATGGCATGACACTTTTGAGCATATATATATATATATATAGTGACACATCTTATGATACAATGCTCAAGCAAGACAAGATACAAACAACCCAGCATGGTCCAGACAAAGCATCAATCATGCCGCAAACACCGGCCCATGCCTCGCGAGAGGTAAAATAACTCCCCCTTTTCCAATTCAAGTAGGGCGTACCTGCAAATCCTCACTCTAGATACGCCGTCCCGTCCGTCCAAGACGCTATAAGCCAGTTCCTTTCCCGATGCGCCTTGATGGGGTAGCTATGTTTTGAAAAGAAAATAAGAAACAAGAAAAAAAGTTGCGCAAGGAGCAGGAGCCCGTTGGCCATTGGCAATCATGTCGCCACAAACGCCTTTTATTTATTCTCCCAGTTCCATGAGTTCTCGCTCTTTGGCAGCGAGCATCTCCCGCATCCGCTCAGCCTCTTGCCGCAGTAACAATCTGCGCTCTGCCTTGATTCGCTCGCTCTCTGCATCGGCATCGTGGGATCTTGACGCCGCATTGAATGGCGTAAATCCACCGGCGCCCGATGGTTTTGGTGATATGCTGGCGGGAGACCTCAGGGGTGGCAGAGAGTAGTCTCCCCGATCCGCACTGGTAGGCCCAGTATTTGATATTTCGTCGGCATTTGTCGATGGATTGAGGATGGACTTGATGGAAGAAATTCGCTTCGAGCTTTCGTGACCACCATCTGCACCTTTGACAGAGTCTGCCTCGGTGGATGAAAACGATCGTTTGCGGTTGGGTGAAAGGAAGGAGGCGGGCGATAGGGAGGATTGTCTTTCGTCGGCCATTGTTGAGTTCATCGAAGCTAGCGGTGCGAGTTTATTCTCGTCGTTTAGAGATGGCGGCATAGTGCGCGATGCGGTGCTGTGTTGATGATACACTGCCAGATCAGACGCAGATGCAGAAGGTAGTGGTGAAGGATTTCGGCTGGTCGGTTGGGGTTCGATGGTCAGAGGGTGACCGGGGCGACGTCGAAGGCCTAGATTTACGGATCCGTCTTCGTTAATAGTTCCCCTCTCCGGGGTCCTCTCCTGGCTTTGTGTTTCCAGTCCCTCCATGCCCTCGTCCATTTCCTCATCCTGAGCCGCGGGAATCACTCGCTTCCGCCTTTTGATGGTGGCCTTTTTCATAGTGACTGGCCTATGTACACCATGCAGCTTGTAATACAGCCCTAGATATAGTTAGAAAAACCCCCAATATTCCAGCAGTAAAAACAATGCCATGTATCAACTCACCACAAGCATTGCAGATTGTATGTCCGCTTTCATCTCTCCTCCACAAAGGGGTTATTGTAGTTGCGCAGTTTTGACAGGCAATGATGACCGTGGTATCCCGTTCTTGCACCTGAAGGGCATTGATATCGATGGGAACTGGTTCAGTCTTGGTTTCCACACGGCCATGGCAGCCGCCTTGTCGCTGCATCACATTGAGTTGGGCGCTCTTGGACATGCGGTTATTGTACGCAGGGCATCCGTTGCATCCTTCAGCGCCGCCGGTCCCGTTGCAGCGGCCGCCCCCTGGACAGGTGCCCGACTGAGTTGCATCGGCCGCCACGTAGGTTGCGCCAGCGACGTTTGGCAGCAGCTTTGGTGCGGGAGAGGAGCTGGGCTTGGCAGGCGGCTGGGCCGAGCCGGTGCTGGGCACCAGGTTGGGCGGCTTTTTCAGGCTCGTAGGCCGAGCAGCATTCCGGGCCTTCAAGTATAAGCCACAGGCGTTGCAAATGGTCGCACCTTGGGGGGATCTCCTCCAAAGGGGAGTACGGGTAGTGTTGCAGTTGCTGCAAAAGGCGTCAGCAATGAAATTCACGACACAACAGCATGGCATAACCACGACGACAACTTACCTGCAGACCTGCCCGCCTTGTTCTGGAGCATTTGCTGCCAATAATTTTTTGGTTTTAGATGCACTTGACGTGCTCCTGGGGCTGCCAGCAGTCGACGAGGCGTCGTCGTCGTTGCCTACATTTTCCCTTGCATTTGCATTTGAGACGGCATACTCGTCGGCATGTTTAGGCCTCTGGCCGTCGCTTTCCACCGGAGATGGAGCTGAGTTTATGGGACCAGATGGCGTGGTTTCGCGGTTCTTGACTGACATGGGTCGAGAGGGCAAGGCCGTCCTCGCGGCGCCAGATTCCCGCTGAGGCCCGACCGACGGCGTCCCCGGCCGTGATGTTTCACTCATTTCCGCGCCGGGAGTTGCTGGCGATATCAAAGTTTGCTCAGTAGATGACGGCTAATACCACGAGATATGTTGGGCGTGGTACGAGGGCTGACAAATAATTAGTGGCGCAGGCACGGACTCGTCAACCGACGGCCGAATGTAACATTTGGCAACGGGATAAGGTCGGCCTCGAAGTGGCGAATATATCAGGACGACGGTTCCTTGGAAGCACCGACAAACAGAGTCGCTCCCAAAAGGCTAAAGGGCGATGGACAGGCGATGGATCAAGAGATTTGATGGTGGTGGTGACGAGCCGGCAGCGACGTTGTGCCGAATCCGAGTCGTCAGGAGACAGGCAAATTAACGTATCAAACGGTCAGGATGGGGGCCAGAAGGTCGGATCAAGAGGCCACACCTCGGCCGAGAGAGCTCGTTGACGCAGCGCAAATTGTCTGGCCAATCGAGACACAAGTCGAAGAGCAGCCGCGGCTTGGCGGATGATGGAAGGATCGAGAGAAGCAAAGCAAACGCTGGCGGCGAGTCCAGGGCTGGGTAAAGGCTGGAGGATTTGGGGAGCGGGGCCGTTGGGAGCGAGACGAGATGAGAGTCACGGCGAGTCAAGGCGAGGCAAGGCAAGGCAAAGGCGAAGGCGGGACGAGGCGACAGACGGTTCGATTCGAGATGCCTCGGGCGATGTGGTGTGATGTGTGTTTCAAGCTTTTTTCCTGCATGTACAAAGCTGGGTACCCGACTCTGTAAAGTGGTCCCCCGATCTGTGGCCGAATCTGTGCCAGATCTGGGAATATCCGAGTAGCAGCGGTAGCAGTAGCAATACGGACGGAGGAGATGGTAATTCGGAGACGGTCGAGCAGAGGCCGCAGAGGCCGTGAATCCAAGGAAGAGGCCCCTGATGGACGTCGTCGATGCGAGGAGCACGTCCGGCTCGGCACTAAGGTAGAAATATATTACGAGCGCACGAGTACCTGTCAACGGCTGCCAGGATAGATGATCTAGGTAGTATCGAGGCCGCAGCGTGTTGGGCTGGCGTGATTGCCGTGCCTCTAGCACCTCAGAAGCGTCACTTCAGCATGCAAAATGTCCGGAACGAGACCTCAAGCCCACTGCAAGCCCACTGCAACCCACCGCTGGTCCGCCGCCAGCCCACCGCCTACGCCCGGCGGCCAATGAGGCTGTCGTGATACGCCGCCGAGATGCCGCTGCTTACAATAGTCGCCGCCTGATTGGCTGCCCGTGCAGCAAATCTGTCATTGGCAAGGGGCAGCCACAACCTCGCACTGCGTCGGTCATCGGCAAGGCTAGACCCGTTGCAGCACCCAATTTGACGACGCGATCAAGACCGATAAGATAACGCGGTACCTGGATCAACGTACCTCGTAGCTCGAGCCGTCGTTTGTTCTTTCAACTTTGATGCCGTGCCGAGTTCAGTAGAGCAAACAACCACCACATTCAACGCTCAGATTTCGAGATCCGGCTTGCCAATTGCCCTCGCGCATCTGCCGGCTCCTCTTTTCCTCTCCCACTGGGGCTTGGGCTCAACTCAATCCCTCCGCAGCCGCCCGAGATGGCCTCAGACGTGGGCAGCAGCCCCAAGCGGGAGCTCACGCCTACAACATCCCTCTCGTCCATCCCTCAGAAGCGCGCGTTCGACGAAGGCCACAGTCCTGCTGTGCCGTCGCCGCTGAACCCAGACGTCAGGCCCTCTTCCGAAGCTCAGCATGCCGACGACGCATCGCAGTCGGGCCGTTCCAAGCCCGTCAGGACAAAGAAGGAGACTCTCAAGAAGCGCGAGGCCAAGGGCGGCGATAGCAACCCGGCCACTCCAGATCCCAAAGCCGGACGCGAGCCCGAGCAGAGCGAGAACAGCCCGTTGCGCTATAAGCTGGCGCCACCCAAATTGTCTGATTTTGACCCCCCTCGCGGGCCTGTCATGACGCTGCACCATCGGGTTGACGGGCCAGGTGGAGAGGCAATCGAGTTTATGGAAACCTCAGACCAGTAAGTAGTCCTCTTTTCCAAAGTACCAACTATTCTAAACCCCCAAAACAGCGTCTTTAACAAGAAAAACTTTCGCTACACTCCCTGTATTGCCGACCCTCTCTTCCCCTCCACGCTATACTATCGACAGACCGAGCCAGAGCCGTTTGGGCCGAGGATGAGTTTCGAGGATGCCGCAACTCATGTTTTCTTTGACAGATCCGGCCGACAAGTCACCACCGATAAAGGCTTCCGTATGGCACGGGCCAATGTGGCCGTACGCGAAGGAAGATGGTATTGGGAATGCAAGATTACTCAAGGCATACAGCCGCCGAAAGACGGCGACGCAAAGCCAGTCGGTGGGAAGCACGTACGCATGGGATGGGCCAGACGAGAGGCTTCTCTCGATGCCCCTGTAGGCTTCGACGCCTACAGCTATGGCATCCGAGATGTCGCAGGCGAAAAGGTCTTCATGTCCCGTCCGAAAGAGTTCTTCCCCCCCGGCGAGGGCATCAAAGAGGGCGACGTCATTGGCCTCGAAATCCAGCTGCCGTCCGAGCATTTGCATAGAAAAATCATGGCCGGCCACTATAACCCTGCCGTGGACGCTGCGGACGAGCCTGCACCAGCAACTGCAGAAGCAGCCAACATTGTGCGAGACCGAGTACCGATCCGATTCAAAGCGCACACGTACTTTGAAAAAATCGAATACCACGCTACCAAGGAGCTAGAGGATCTCATGAATCCTTCACCAGCCGTATCGTCAAGCTCCTCTAATGACGCTCCGGGCCCTACACACCCCACGCCTGCTCTGCGCACACTTCCCAACTCACACATCAGAATCTACAAAAACGGCGTGCTCATGGGGACGCCTTTTGAGAACCTCTTGGGGTTCCTCCCCCCTGCATCCAAACCAATGCCCCAAGTCGGCGCCCGGGAAGGCCTCGACGACGGCATGCTGGGCTACTATCCTGCCGTCAGCGTGTTTAGAGGCGGAGCCGTCGAAGTCAACTTTGGGCCCGACTTTTGGTATCCGCCCTCAGATTACGACTCCACCAACGGCGAGGTGGACATGATTCAACCCGATGGCCTCAGCGCAAACTCTCTCCATGCAGTGGTCGAGCGGTACCAGGAGCAGATTGCGGAGGATATCATCTACGACATCGTTGACGAGGTGGACTTTTGGATGCAGGATGGCGGCGGCGCCACGAACCAGGCTGGCGTCGATGAGAAGACCAAGGAAGTGGTCATGGCCCCTGGGAGAGAAGAGATCAAGGAGTTGGTGCAGGACGATTGATTGTGCGATTGTCGCATTGCATGCATGGAATAACCTAACCTAACTCAAGAGATACCCAACTACGTATACTGCCAAAAAAAGAAGAAATAAATAAAAAAACAACCAAGACGAAAGACTTGTTATCCAGAACTCATTTCGTGCTCGTGTCATTACCATAAGAAAGAGGGGTATCGTTCCATCTCATCAAGTAAACAATTTGTTGGTCATTATGAGTGATTCTTCTCCTCTGTGGGAGCGTCTGATGGCGGCGCATCGGTAGGTGTTGAGACTTCAGGTTCTTTCGGGGCTGCTACTTGTTCTCCTTCAGGCGACGTTATGATGACTGGAATGACTCCTGCGGCTGCTGCAGCCTCCGCAGCTTCTTTGCCGTCCGCCGCTGGTTTGTCGTTTTGGTCGGACTCTTCTTCTTCTTCGGAAAGCTCTGCCAGTCGCCGGGCCGCCTCTTCGTTCCCAGCCGCTGCCTCTTCACGAAGGATGCGCTCTTCACGGCCGCGCTTGTAGCAGTACCAAAGAACCACAAGCAATACTTTGCACAGTCAGTTTAACAACTACTACATTGGCCAAAGAAGGAGGGAAAGAAACTCACAGCTTAGAGCGACGCTCCAGATGACATTCATGCCGATAAACGCCGGCCATCTCGACTTCAAGACCTCCACGATGGCTCTGAGCATTCCCACAATGGCACCTGGTTTCTTTACCAGATTGGCCAAGTTCTGGCCAAAGAGCATTCTCTTGGCCGCGCCCTTCATGCCGCCCTCGGCTACTTTGATCCCCTGCGACTCCGCGGCAGCAGCCAGAAGCTCCGGGGCCAGCGTGGTGGTCAGTTTATCCGGGAGCTGCGTAACGAGCTTCTGCAGCGACGAGGGCAGCTTTTCAAAGAGCTTGTTGATGGAGCCATCGCGGTCCTCGATCAGCTTGGTAAGGTCGTCGTAGGCAGTGGGCACGCCGTTGACGAGATCCTTGAAGATCTGGGTGAATCTCTGCAGGATATCGGACGAGTCCTTGGATTCGGTCACGGCTTTGTTGTTTTTGGCGGAGAGATTCAAGAGGTCGAGGACGCGGGTGAGGTCCTTCTTCTCGCGCTCGGCTTCTTTGGGCGTGACGTTTTCCGTGTCTGGCTTGAGTGAGTCGCTGGACTTGGCAGCATCTGCTGGTTTCTTGTTTCTCGTAAACAAGAGCGACAGCCTGTTGGGTTTCTTTTCCGCCTTGCTTTTCCCATTCTTGTCTGGTTTTCCTTCGGTAGCTTCGTCTTGTTTCTTTGTAGCGTCGGACGTCTTCCCGGCCTTGTCCTTTTCGTCATCGGTGTTCTGCTTTGATTCATCGATCGAACTTTCAATGTCGGAATGCCAGTCTACATCATATGTGTAGATGCGAGGCGGCAGTGGTGGTGGAGATTCATCAGTGTTCTGGGCGAGGAGCTCCTCTAGGAATCGCTCGTCCTCGGGCTTGAGGACAGTCTTTGGATGGTGAAGCTCCGAGCCAGACGAATCGTAGTTCTCGTCCTTCTTGTCGGCCCCCTTGTTTGCGTCCGCTACGGTCTTTCCATCGACCTTTGTAGCCTCCTTTGCGCTCTCCTTCTCTTCCCTACTCTTCTTGAATTTCTTATAGGTAAAGTACTCCAGCATCTTGCTCTCCGTCTCGGTCGCAACGTAGGTGTAAAGGCGTGCGGGTAGGTGGCGGTCGTGAGACGAAGGGTTGAGTGATGGGGAATTGAAATGCAAAGCGTGGATCTACTTCGCCTCGCTGGAATCTGATTACATTAGTAAATCGTTGACACGTGCAAGCCAAGTCGTCACGATGTCAACTTGATCCGAACAAAGGGCACCGTGAGAGTGATGTCATTGGGTGCAGCACCCTAAGCTTTGACCAATCAAAACCGTAGCGCATCTCAAGCAAAAGCCGCCCTGCGCAAGAAGCAGTACGTACCCGCAGCATCAGCACTGTAGGTACTAGGTAGATGAGCAACAAGAAGCCTACACAATACACTCCGTACGAAAAGACAGCAAGGCACATGTGTTAAATGATAGTGATGCAAATATGTAGCATATTTCTCAGTTGAACAATAAAATTTTGTTCTAGGGTATCATTCGTTAATGGTGGTAGTACCATATCCTGCGCATCATGCAATCATGTACATATCCGTGACGATGTTAGTCAAGATATTCCAGACGGCAGCGCAAACTTTGTTGCTTTCGCCGCTGCTTCATCTCATCTCGTCATTCGTCCTCGTCGCCTTCACTTTCTTCATCACCTCCCTGCTCATGAACAATCTCATCTGCTAGCGCACTCCTATGACCACCGCTCTGTCTTCGACCCCGTCGATACGCCTCGGTCATGGTGATGGCCCTCTCCCCAACGTAATGATTCCCAGTCCATTCGCGAGAGCATTTGGGGCAATTCGCTCCTCGCCGTGACCTCCAAAACGCTTCCTGGCAGATATCATGGAGCCGGAGTGTACAGTCGGGATCTGCACACCTGAGGCCCCAAGTGACAATCTCCTTGCATGCCTCGCAGAATTTGATCCTCTGCCACTCGCTGGGCTCGGCATCTGGGTCATTGTACATGTCAATGAGCCAAGGACGGAGCTCCATGAGCGCTCGTGGCGTCAGCGAGTAGAAACCCTCTCTGCTAATCTCAAACCAGCCCCCCTCAACAAGACTTTCGACAACGTTTTCCACCTCGCTGTGCTTCAAACCCCTATCTATCGGAGTTTGTGACTGCTCTTCTCCGTCCCCCTGGCTCTCTCTGCGTGGTGGCCTTGCAAGTTTGATAGCTTGCATCTCGGTAATGCAGAGCGACTCAAGCCGGGGCCGGTTAAACTTTTCAAACATGGCATCGAGAACCCGCTTGATGAAGGATAGCTCTTCCGGGCTATATGTCGTAGCGAGCTGTGTCTGGGGGTCGGAAGCGGTGTTCACGAGGGCAAAGATCCTCTCCTTGGTGACCTGATGCTGCGTGCTCCGAATCTCATAGTCAAACTGGGATGCTGCGGCGGAGGCTTTGTCCATGTAGTCATGGAACACTTCTTCTGTGATCTGATCGGGCCTGCATTCTGAACCCTCTGGGTCGCCGGCATTGTCGGCATTGATAATGGCGGCGATTATTGGCCGTGCTTCTTTGTAGGTCAACGTTCCATTGGCGAGGAGGGCCTGAAGGAAAGCCCTGTTGCCATGGCGGTATCCGGATTGGTTACTCATGGATTGTATCCTCTAGAATCTGTGTGGTTTCTTTCTGCGTGAAAATGAAGAGAGGGGCCCATACGAGGGTGAAAATGCTAAAGGATCTCAAGATGTTTTATCGGCTCTCAAGTGAAGCAAATTCACAAAACGCGTGAACAACGCGTGCCTCTTTAATGGACTGTGGCGGTGCGTGGCTTGATTCACCCCCCAATACTTGAAGATGTATAAGAGTAACGGTCAATATCAAGACCCAAAGTAATAGTCTTCTAGTCTTTTTATCATCATAAAGTCTATAGCCTCCAAATTTATAGATGCAATGAATGCATTCCAAGTCTACTGCATCATTTGCACAAGGCACGGCGAACCAATGCACATCTATGTACACCTCATTGTATCTACACTGGTAAATACTGGCTAGATGCCCTTACTTAGAGCTGTCTAATTGTTTGAGTTCGTTGAATCCTTACTTTTTCTTTTCTTGTAATGCTCATCATCTTTCATGGAATACTCTGCCTGATCATGCGTCTTCTTGGTCCAGTGAATGCAGCTCTTAATATGTAGCTGCGCCACAGTTTGCTGACTCATCAATTCTGACTGGCTAACCACTACACGTCGGCTTTGTCCTACAGAAATTCAATTCATCATTGTGTCAACACAAGGCAATCCCCAATATACTAATTGCTCTGTGCCGTCGAAATAGAAATTTCAGTGTACCACCGAGGACTTGCAATATCCCCATTGAGGCACGCAGAGACGCTGTGAACTGCTTGGAGCTGCCCTTGCTCCGTCTCTCTCAAGTCTACGATACAGTCTAACAGCGTGGTCTTTGAGAGGTCTCGAGGTTTGACAAACATCATATCACGCATCTACTCAAGCGTCTGCAACCATCTTTATCCTCTTCTCTATCAGCTATTTGGATGGGATATTTGGATTCTTGAAGCCGCTTCAGGTCAAGGGGTCACGAGACCCACGTGTCGGGATAGGCAGCGTGTGGTCGTGGAGCACAACAGCAGCAACGCTCGTCCGAACCGCTGTATCATGATTGAGAAGCCATGGACACCAAAGACTTTGACGTGATCCGCATTGCGAGGAGCGATGGAGCCGACACCGGACCGGGGTATTGGCCAGTGACAACGCCGACACCAGCAGCCACCACTGCCGCGAAGAAATCAGGCAAGGAGGCCACTGTCGCAGATAAGACTCCGCGAACAAAGCCGCAGATGATGAGGCTAGCTGAAGACGACCCGAGGTTTGTAGAGTGGCGGATCAAGCTGGGTATTCTACTGAAGCAGGAACTTTCACCCAACCCAGACGGTAAGATACTCCCAGCAACGATGGCATGCTGCTGCTAGAATACAGCCTGATAATGTCTTTTTCTCTGCAGAAGGAAACCCGTGGTATGTGCAATTTCCACGAGGCTACTGGCTATATGAAAAGTCCAAGCATCTGTGGGTGTCTGGATACCCCACCAAGTCCAAGCTATTCAAGAGTCCTCAGGAGTTCGGCGTTCACTTGATATGGCTGCTGTCAGCATCCAAGGACTACAACGACTGCTGCTGTGTTCACTGCAACATGCCCAACCCCTCAAAGCCTCCACTGGTTTCTGAAGAGGCGGCAGTGGCACAGCCTACTTCTCAGAGCTTGACTCAACCCTCCATCCCGGCCCCTGTTCAAGTTCAGGCTCAGTCTCAGGCTCAGGTGCCAATTCAACCTCCTGTCCAAGCCCTGGGAGAAACTGCAGCGAAGCTTGAGAAACTCGAGAGACCTGTCAAAGTAACGCCGGTTCCTTTACCCCCAATCCCAGGCCAACCATCTCACAAGCCGCCCACTATTTCTCCTCGTCCACAAGCAGCGCAGCAACCTCAGCAACTGTCACAGCAACCGCCACAAGCGAAGCCTATCCAGCAGACTCCTGTGCCGCTACCCACACCGATTCAGCCACGCGAATCGCGTGAGCCGGCCCAGCCCACACAATCCGCTCAACCCCCTCAGCTTATACAGCCAAACCCCTCCCAACCACTCGCTACGGCTGTGCCCAATCCCTCAGCCCCGATGCCTGCTGCCGCGCCGCCTGCAGCGCCTACACCGCTTCAGCAGCAAACACTCCAGCAGCCAAAACCTCAGGCTATCCAATGGTCGCTTAAGGGGCCATTGCTCTTCCGAGCTGGAGAGCTCGTATGGTATCAGACAGGTAATACCTGGCGGCTTGGGATTATTTCAACCCCTGGCAACATGACCCCCAGCGGCATGACATTCGAGTTATTACCCATTGGCCACGCCGTGGTGCCTCAAGCAAATGTGACCAAAGCTGAGGCCGACCTACGGCCATTCCACTGCTACAGCGTCCCTTCCGTTGACATTGCGGAACTCAAGGACAAGGTGTTTGATGATGTGCCTTGGGAGAGTCTGTTTCAGGCCGCCGGGAACAATGCCGTTCGGCGAGATCTTATTAACCTTGACGCCTCCAAGATGGCGGCCTCAAAAGTTGACTTCTCTCACTCGCTTTGGACCCGTCGCGGCGATGACCCCACCGGCAAAGCCGTGTCCTATTACGGCTGCTTCTTCGGTGCTGAGCGCCTCGAGATCGGCGATGCCGTACGGGTGAAAATGGCAGGGGCCGAGGCGAACTCCAGCCCGACAACCGTGATGGGCTTGCTACACATCTTTACTAGCGCCGACTATCCCGGCTCTGTCTTCTTCCGCGGACCAATCTATCAATTGTCAAAGGGCCCCAGCGCTGCGGGCACCGTGATTGACGACGAGAAGGATAAGCTGCCCCTCGCGCTGCAGGAGGAAGTGCGGTGGCGGACGCAAGTTACGCGAAGCAAGCAGTGGTGCTGGATCCTCATCAAGGACAATGTCGTGTTCAAGGAGCAGTCGATTCGTGGCCGCTTTTACCCTACGCATCGGCTGATGCCCATTTACAACATGGTTGACTTCAGGGGCTTGGTCGCGGGGCAACCGTTGAGAGATCAGCATATATACCTGAACAATCGGATGGAAGGGGGAGGGGGGAGGCATATTGGACGCAAGGCGAATCGAATCGATACGCTAGGGCATTGTGTGCCGCATACGGCGAGGCTTGTGCTTGAGCCGCACATCATAGAGGAGTAGTTGTGTGTCTTGACGGGATCCGGTTTTTGCATTTGTGAAGTAAATGTCAAGGCATCACGGAGCTGGAGCGCCCCTGAAAAGGGTCATGGCATAATACGATAATAGTGTGTTTT
Organism: Trichoderma pleuroti; assembly: GCA_001721665.1. Lineage (NCBI taxonomy): Eukaryota > Fungi > Ascomycota > Sordariomycetes > Hypocreales > Hypocreaceae > Trichoderma > Trichoderma pleuroti. The sequence continues at coordinate 31,598 of MDJU01000108.1, forward strand.
GTTTACAGTTGGTAGGGGAGATGTATAATGCTTTGGGCAATGCAGTCACAGAACGAGTCCCTTTGGAGAATCATATGCGTGACACTCAAACTGATGTACAAATATATTTATATATATCCATAGCCACCCTCATCAAAGATGGAAAGATGGTTCATTCTACTTTTTTTTCCTTTTTAATGGTGGGTTTACATCATCCCACCCATGTGGTTAGAATAAAGGCAAAAAAGATAAACACGGTTGACGATGAGTGTTGAAGAAGAGATGATCAAATAAAAGAGTAGGCAGGGATGAGGGAGAATAAACCAGTCATGCTCTCGCTTTTTGCGCTTTAAAAAACAAATAAGATATCAACCAAATAAAAAACCACAACAAAAAAGCACCCAAGACAAAAAAAAACAAAAAACTAAGTCGTTCATCAATGAGCTGACCATTCCGAGTGAAGCCATCCTTTTATTTGTTCGTCCATCATATCCACCGCCTTCTTGAACTAGTAGATGGAACGATGGATCTGAGAGATCGCTGCTCGTTTTTCCTGCCTCCCCCCCCCCTTTCAGTAGACTGTTCATGACAAAAGAAATAGAGAGCTGCTGTTGGGTTTGCGCAAGTTGACTGGACTGACGCTTAATTTATGCAAGGAGAAAAGGAACATGTCGTCGTTCCAGGAAAAGATTCAGTGTCCGAGAGAAAGGGGTGAGAGGAGGAAAAGTGAGGTGAAGAATGCTTCAGCACGGAGACGACGCTCCAGCAAAGTCGAATGACGTCGTCAAAGTCGTCTATGTAAATACAGAACAGACGTACTAGGTGAATGCAAAACATGACGGGAAAAGGAAAAAAAGAAGATATTCGCTCAAGGATCGATGCAGACAACAGCTTATCCGTGCAGGTCAAACCAAGACAAATCCTACGTGACTTTGAGACTGTCCAGTTTAATTTGTATCTGCTTGACCACGTCTGGGTCGGGTATCGGTTCCACCTTGCGAGGCCGGGCACGAGGAGAGGACTTTGATTTTGGATTTTTACATTTCCTGCATTCCGTCCCATTCGCCGCTTCCGTGGGGTAAACTGCCTTGCACTTTTCGCATTCGTAGTGAGGTACGCTGTTGGGACCAAACTCATCGCCGGGATACCCAAATGGATACTTGTCCTTCTTTGGCCTATCACATGTTCTCGTCAGCATTTTGAGCATACCACTTGGTGGAATGAAAGGGTCTACTACTTACGGGTCTCGAGGGCAGTCGGTACAGCGAACGTGACTGCATCTCTCGCATATCTTGGTCCCAGCAGTGAAAAGCGTCTGGCACTCGTGGCAGGTTCGTCGGACACGCTGGCGAGGCTTCTTATGGACGAGATCCTGGCCTCCCGTCTTGCTTGGGCGTGTAAGCACGAACTTCTTGTCTTCCGGGCCGTAGTCGGGCTGTATCGGGGCGTTTTCGCGGTTGGCCTTGATCTTGGCAGCTCTCCTTTCGCGGCTGGCAATGGCCTCGGCCTCGGAGAGCTTCGGTGGGTAACGCGTGCATTTGGTGCAACGATTGTGGTTGCAGTTGGGGCATTCCTTTGCAGCGCCAAAGGTAGCGTTGCAGCGATGGCAGGTTCGTCGAATGCGCATTCTAATGGGCTTGTCCATGCGAAGCACGGTGTCGCTAGGGATGGCGTTTTGCCATTGCATGGGTTGAATCTCCAGGCCAAATCGTTCGTTGAACTTTTTGGCTCGCTCTTCAAACAGCTCAAGCTTGGAGAGCTTGTTGACTCCGACCATGTTCTCATACGCAGCCCGCGCTTCGGAAGACTTGACGGCGACATGGCTGATACTTGGTCTATACGTAAAAAGGCTTGTTAGCATGCTACAAATTGGGGTCCAGAAGGGCCAATGACCATCCATCGCATCACGGCAGATGGCCGTAACAGGCAGTTGGCCAAAGCCCAAGAAAGCAGTTTCAGCGTCACACATACGATTTAGGAGCGTCTTCGACTCTGGGTTCTGTAATCGTGACAGGCGCAGCGACAGCAACAGCAGCTGAGGGCGCGACAGCTGGCTGTTGACGCTTAGAGCCGGCCGATTCGCCTCTCCTCCAGACGCCCTTGACCTTGGAAAACACCTTGCCGATTCCCCTCTTCTCTTTCTCGGCCTTGGGCAACGATGCCTCTGGTTGGGCGGAGGAACTCATAGTGTCGTTGTTGGTTGGTGTACACAATTGCAACGGTAGTTGTCTCAAAAAAAACCGTTGGCACGTTGAATCCGGTAGGCTGGTAAACGGGAATCGCAATAATAATAGCCTTGGGTGACCTGTCGAAACACTCGGAATCCTTCCGCAGTTTTCTTTCTTTCTTTTTCTGCGCACTCCCTTTTTTTCTTTCTTTTTTTTGGCTTTGTTCGGGAAATAGGAACCGTTACCACGGTAAATAGCGATCCTTCGGGGTCGTGGGTTTTTTCGATGGCTGGACAAAGCTGGAATTGGAGTCGACAAGTGTCGCGAGGGCCCGGACCTAGAAATGGAGAAAAAACGGCCTAACGACAGCGCATCATCTGACGTCTCGCCGCAACTGAAGTGAAGCCGGACACAACGAGGACTCGAGCGTCTTGGAGTGGTGTGCGAAGATTAGAGTAGGAGGAGAGCGACGGGTCGCACAGCGTCCTGGCGGTCCAGCGGTTTTAGCACTAATGCCGGGTTGTCCCAGGTGCTGCTAGGCCTGCAGCTTCAGCGGTCTTAGCGCGCAGCAGCTCGCACCGTGGCCGCACCGTGGACGCATCCCTGCGTTGCGGCGACTAAAACAGGCCAGCGGCGTCAGACATACCGTGCACGGTGCTATTCGCACTTACACCGGACCGGCGCCAGCAGTCCGGGATGGTTCCTTCCTCAAAACAGCACTGGCTCCCTGCTATCCGCGAGGCAGGTACGAGGCACGGGCGCCGGGATGCCAATGCGAGGCAAGTACCTACACACTCGTACGGCGCTACAAGCAGGGAATCGCCACAACTTGGAAAATTCATCACCATCGCGAACCGCCGCGGAATCTGCCCAGGCCGACAGGGGGGTGGCGGCTTGCTTGTACATATTTGATTATCAACAGCTGCAGGCGCAGGTACCGATACGACGCATTCTCTCAGCTGCTGCGCGACAAGTCGGTCCTACGCTGCCGGCCAAGTTCCTGTCCAGGTACCGCTACCTGGCCTCGTTGCACCGTGCGATGCAAAACTGACGGGCGAGCCTCTACGCAAGCGCGCGACTCATGGGGAGCTCCTATTTCACTTGCCTCCCCACTCCCCTAGGGATTAGCAACGGGCGACGATGGGGCTGCTGCCATGGGTGTCCAGCGCACCGGAGCCTGGCGCGGGGTCTGTCCAGTGTCTGCCCCAAGCAACACTGGGAAACACGACGCCAACGCCACAAGAGGGTCTTGGGATGGGCCTGTGGTTGGACAGACTGCACTTCGGACCCAGCGCTCTGGGAGGATGGTGTGCGGGAAGAGTGTTACGGGAGCTGCCAGCGGGAACACCAGACTTTGCCTCCCGTCAATCCGCACCCAGCCCGTCGGGTCGCAGCAGCGGCGGTCGGGCTTTGGAGCCAGACAGATTCGACGCCGCCAAGGTGGGCATGATGCATTCATCCAAACACCTACAGTAGCGCGCTGCAGCACGTCGTGCGCCTGTGCAAAGCGCAGCTGTCAGTGCGTGCGAATGTCCTGCTGGCACCACGTCTGGCGCAGCAAACGTCGAATCGAGGAGGTGATCCGGCCGCGGCAAGGTGGGGTGGCTTTTCCGTCGAATCCTGGCTCCCTTTTGGTTTTACATTACGGAGCACACGTGTATCCTCCCCTACGGAGATTTCCATCACCATACCGCTGCCAGGCCTCTGTTGCAGAGCGATGGCCTACGGTCCGTCTCAGCACCTGGGCATTTCTCTCGCTCCAACACATGGCTACCAGGGCTGCACCATGGCGAAGATGGCATTACCGGCCTCTCGAGCTTGACATGGGCTGTCGTATTCTAGCCCTATCACAAGTAGGCGAAACAAGCCCGTGCTAGTGCTGCCAGGAGCGCTGTGTATGTAAGTTGACCGAAAGGACGACTCTTCTTTTTTTCTTACCGGCCCTAGGCATGATCGACCAAGTTCTGGCAGAATTCCTCCAGGGGGAGGGGGGGAGACGCCGTCCTACACCATTTCGGCAGCCTCTGAAGAAATCTCGGGCACCTGGCTTGCCCTTTGATTATTGCAGAAATATGCTTTCCGTATGTGCGCATCCCTACTCGTGCTCGGACATTATGTCATGACAATTTCGCGAGAAATATGAAAAGGTTCTTCAAGGCGCAGAAGAGACAAATAGAGGCAAGCATGTGTTTGCCAACTCACACGGTTACTCCTGCAGCAGTGTATATTCCACACGCCTGGTTATTGGTAAAGAATTACCACTATTGCGTGTACCACACTGTCTCATTGTCATACCCCGAAGAAAGTCGTGCGAATCGCGGAAATTGCCAAATGCCTTCCTCTTCTGCGGCCCTCTCTGGCACTCATTGGTCTGTGCTGGAAGCGTGGACAAGCACAATCGCAAATTGGGCACCGTGGCGGAGCTCGCCGTACCGGCTACCAGGTATCAGCAACTCTCGCGTTTCGCACCGTTGCTCATATGCAAGTCGACGTTATGGGCCACCTTAGTCTCTGCCGTGAAGGCTTAGGCGAGACGGGCAAGCGTTTGTTGTGCACACGCCATTTGCGACGCCGTCTCTCACAACCATTGCGCTTCTAGAACGGCGAAGAGTACCCGGCTACAGACTAGGTAGCAAGCTCTGCATATCAACGAGAAGCGTCCAGGCCTCGAAACAGGAAGCTGGCCCGACAGTATGGCATCGAATCCCCGCACGACACGACATTTTCTGACACTGTGGCTCTACATACGTCGGCGAGTTTTCTGATGTGTCAACTCTCACACAGTTAGTTCAAACGCGCCCGCTAATTTGAGACCCTGTCAACTTGGAAGGTGCCTCATGCAGCATGTCCAGATACCCTGGCCCAGGCTTCGTTTCCGCGGCTTGGCCTCTGCAGGCGGTTACGACTTGGGAGAAGTACCTACGGCACGAGCAATCAACCAGAGGAGCATGCATGCTTGTAACCTCTGATCCCCCCCTTCGACGGCTTGGACGAGGAGGGTGTCAAGATGCCTGCGTCGGCAGCCAGTTGCCAGAGCAGGCCAATCACACACGGCAAGGACCGATGCGTCCTTGGCATCCTTTGCCATCCATTGCCACGAGCCAAAGTGCAGATCCACATCCATAGACGGTGAGCTGCTGGTGGGCTATCGCTTAGCATCTACTAGGCGGTCACAACCTGGTGTTTGTTAGCCGATTGTGACGCCGAGGGGGAAGAGCCAAAGAAGCTGAGGACAATCGAGATGCAGGCGCAGGTGTGAGTGCGAAACGTCAGCCCGGATTCTGCTTCACCGACAAAACGAGGCCGCGAGCGCAATGCCCAAAAAGCTCTCAGTTGCTTTGCCCCTTGAGGTAGCATTGCCGATAACATCATTTCGGAATTTTTCACCCACACACCTATACCTGTACCCGTACCCGTACCCGTACCTGTACCAGCGCACTCTACTACTCATACTACTACCTGTACATACTTGCACAAGCATGTCACCACACGCTCCAGCAGGGTGCATGTGGCCTGAAGGCCCCCCCTTGTGTGAATTTGGTTTCTGGCTCTTGATCAGTGACTTTACATTATCCCCGACGCGACTGTCCCTCTCTGTGTGGGGATGCTACTCGGATGGTGTGCATGGCTGCAGATTGCCTCAGCAGCTGCAAGACTAATACCAGTAGCGCACCCAACAAGCCGTCACGCAGCGTCCCACAGTCCTGGAGACCGGTGTATCAACGAGACAGCGTGGCATGCAGGTCGTTTCATTCTTCCACGAAGCGAATGCTACCCTCTGAGCCACTTAGACAAGCAGACGAGCATACAAGTGGCTCGTCACAAAGAATCCTCAACTAACAGAGTGTATTCCGTGGGGGCTCTCTCTCTGTCCTTGTTGGACAGTGAGCACCGCTTCCCAGATAGAGGGAGCAAAAGGACGATGCCGTTACATCATAGATGTGAGTCTGCCCATTTTGCAATCTCACAAGTCATGATAATACACTCGACATGTATGCATCTCTCCGTATTGGTTCCACTCAAATGCACTTCGCATAGCGGTCGTATCTGCGTACATATCTACAATAGTATTACAGCAGCGATTTCCTTCCGAGCATCCCCGCGGAGGTGATCCGAGCATATGGAGTATGGAGTGGTATCCATATGATGATGGCAAGGTTGAGTACGATGTACATGTGATGGACGCGAACAAGTCTATTTACCCTGAGCAATCTCTTATTTCACAGAGCCTAACACAGAGTTCCTGTGCTCCTCGCACGCCACTACATGTGTGCCAACGCTGACCCTCCTTAGGCGAATGGCAGGATTTGGGGGGGGGGGCTGGTTCTTTGCAACGCCGACGTGGAGGGTCTCTGGTGTCTCAAGGCCGCCGGAGCTCAAAGTCGGTGAGCCTCGAGCAATTCCCAAAAGCCGGGAGTCAGATCTACACACTGGCACAAGCACGAGTAAGCTTGGGTGAAGCAACTACGACTAGCACTTGCAGCCTAGTGCGAGCCAGAGCTGCCATCCGATCGGTTTTGCACTGGCCCGGCAAGCAACCCGATTCTCGTCGCCCGTTGGTGGGACCGGAACGAGCAGCTTGCGTCGAGGTGGACAGCGCGCCCTGCATCACACCCTGGGCCTGGCACCGAGTACGTGGATGAGCCAATGGGCCGGGCAGCTTAGTAGTGTTGGTAGTGATACCACCACACCACCGCTGCTGCTCTTGAGACAGAGCTACATATTAGCCTAAGTTGCCACGGAATGCAATGTGAGTGGTTCTGTTTTCGGGTGGTCATCGTACGATGATGGCCACGGGGAAGCATCGTTGGGCTGCCGAGGAAATGACGTCTCATCCCTGCCTCCCTACAACGCATCTGCTCCCGTACTACTGCGGCCGCCTCCTGTCTCCAAGCCGTCTGAACAAATGGCTCAATGCACCAAGGACAAGTCCCCGCTCCACAGAAAGGGGAGCATTCCGTCACTAAGTTGCGCTTGTGCTAATCAGCTTCAACTGCCAAGCTGGTCCCTCAACTTTACGATTAGTGGAAAATCGCCAAGCCCGAAGTGACATTCCAATCCAACTTTTTGGTAACAATCTAGTGTGGAACTAACGATGGACAATAGGCGAGACGATAGACCACTTTGTGTGTATGGTTGCCGAACCCCTAGTAAAAGGTAGTCAAATTATCCGACGAGCGATTTCACAGCTGGCAGCAATGCTCAAGGTTCGGAACAGAAACTAGACTGAGAGACGGGGCCGATGATATGCGGTCAACTGCCGTCCGACGCGGGGCAAATGTGATTGATTATTTGTATTTTTGAGTCATTATTCCTTTCTGATTTGGTGGCATCTCCTAGGTCCTCCTATGTAAATGCAGACACTTTGCAATCCATTTGTTTACCCCTGTAGTAATCGTCGGGGATGCCTGTATAAAGCATAGATATTGAAGTTCATATGAAGTTTGCCATTATGATAAATTGTCGTCTTCGGATGGCAAACCACCTCGTACATTTCGATAACGAGATGGAAGATGTGTTACTCCAGTGACTGACACAAGCTTATACGAGAGTTTAACCTTGAAGCTATTATGGTTCCCGGGGAGGTTATCAGATGATGTTGCGATCCTTTGCTTACTTTGCCACGCTTAGATTCGACTAGCAGATTAAGAGGGAGTCCTCCACCACACGAGCCACTTTAAAACGGACATCTTTTTCGTGGAGATGCTCTCGTTGAATGACGCAAAATCTTGCTATGATCGGAGAATAAATAGAGGAGGCGAATCTTGCGCCGATGGGAGTTAGTTCTAGATCGTCGTGTCCGGGATGAATAATCTGATGTTTTGCAAGGGGCTACCCTAGGACGTGATATATTTGCTTCTGCATTCGATGTATGCTGGCCGTTACAAAGAGAGAAGGGAAGCGAAAATGAAAAGATGGAAGATGAATTAACCTGTACTAGAGTGTTGGTAGATGAATGATGCACCAAGGTTGCGGTGTGCTAAAAGCAGTATTGTGATTGGATTTGATGCTCGTCTATGTGATCCGATAGTGCCTTTACAGCACGGGCACGGGCGGTCAATAATAGACGATGGGACGATTGATAAGTGAGTTGAATGTTACGAGCGTTTAATAATACGTACAAGACATGGATTGTATTAGAGCATTTATCGGAAAGCAGCACTGGCTACGTAGAGAAGGCCTTTCTCTCTATAAACCTGGTGATATAATCCCATCTCATCGTGGACAGTATCATGTCGACCGAGAGCTCATAACTATTATAGGATACATTTGTGGAAGTGATTACCATTTGAAGATCGGCCATGAAGCTGGGTACATGCCAATAGAAGAGCGTACATGGCCATCGCCTCGATCAATATTTACACTTGTTTCCAATAGCAATCTTCTTGGCGCCGCTTTTAAGCAAGCACACACTGAACGGACTTTGCCTGAGTAAACCAGTATCCAGTCGGCTTGCCCCAGTGTGTCCGTCGTTCCAAGTCAGCAAGTCGCCAATGCCAGGAGCCTCGATGCCACCGGAGTTGAGGTTACCAGAGGTGGCGACGCAGTTGCCGGGCTCAACCCACATTGAGCAGATCCAGCCCAAAGGGGGTAATGCTCATTCAGAATACAGGATATCGCATCTAGTGGGAGTTTTATGGTACAATTCTTACCTGAGTCGGGGCCGATTGCTCCCAGAGTGTCCCATGGCGAAGTCCAACAGCCGCCGTTGGTCATCTGAACATCCATACACAGGTTGCTTGGTGTCCAGTTGCTGCAGTTTCATATATTTAGGATATTTTCGAGGAAATATGACGGACGAGAGATGACTTACGGGCCGGGAAAGACGAAAACACCTGAGCCAGCAACTCCGAGACTCAGCAACGAGCTCGCAATAATTGCGGTGGTAAATGACTTCATTTTTGGTGTAAGTGATTGAGGAGACTGTATAGTGTTTGTTCTACTCTAAAGATTAAGCATATTCAGCGTAGGATTTACCTCTCTTTATAGAGACATTTTCCCCTCTGCCTTGCTCTGCGTACGTTGGAATGGGTTGTGTGATGATGCCTCCATCGTATATCGCAAGCATACGTGCTTGAACGGGCCTTGTTTCCGAATTACGCATTCCTTGTAATCTATTTGGCCAGCATCTCTCGACCTTTGTGGACAAGCTCGTGGCCTCTACACAGAAACACCTTTCTCGATCGAGCACCAGCCGGCACTACCAGAGTGCAAATGTTCCGAGTAAGCTGACCAAGTAAGTTCCACTTTGGAGATGCGTACTCGTAGGCCTCAACTCCATCAACAACTTGTGATTTGCGGAAATCGGACAAGTAGGCTGCCGTTGTCAACTTGAGATATGCCGAGGATGTGGTGACAGAGGGGCGAATTTGTCTTTTCGGACATTTGGGGCGAGGGGGTGCATTCCGCCATAGGCATTATTGAGCATTATGTAAATAGCTAACCCAGACCTGAAAAAGCATGTAATAGACATGGTGACTTGGTTTACAAGACGGACCTCGGGAAAGTTGCAACTGGGGCCGGGAGTTATTAGAAGAGTTGCATTCTGGAAGCGAGAGAGCCGAAGCGGAGATGTGCAGGGCTAAGCTACTTGCACTTATTGGGCAGGATCATGGATCGGGGATGTTTATAGATTGGGCTTTCTTACCAGAAGTTTCTGTTGTTTTATTGCCGGGAACTTGGAATTGGCAATGTGTGAGTCTGGGGTGTGTTTGTATAATACGTGTCAGTGTTGGTTTATTAGTTGGCAACTTGCTAGCCTTATAAACAACTGTTGTTACTATAAACATAGGTAACTAGGTAGGTTAGTAGTATTTTTTGGTCCCTGGTAATGCAAAGATGCACAATGTAGTTAGCCACTGCCTCGGGGAAAAGAGAATGTGCTAGAGGGACGGTCACAATCTCAAGTCTCCTTGTGTCCAGACTCGATTCCTCGGTATAATCTACCGCTGAGCAACTTGATGGGGACGGCTTTTGTCAGTTTCGGGCTCATTACCCGAGAGAAACCATGCTTTTTACATGTGTAATTTCTTTGCTAAGCTATATAGGTATCTCAGTTTCATGCAGTTGTTCTAGTACTGTGCCATGTGGCTCAATGGATGCAGGATGCTGACCGGCTAAGTTGGGGACTCTGCATTTGGTTGGATGCTGATGATGATTCAATGGTAAAAGTGTGGCAGACTAGGTAACATGGAGTATGAGACACCACGTGTGGCGGGCGATACTGACGAATAGAGTATAAGATGCTGGTTATTCATGGGTGGAATAATCGACTGCATGTAGGATTCAAGCGGGCGTTGAGAGAGACGGTAGTGCCATGATGAGTAAATGCATTGGGGGCTGTGAATTTAATAACTTTTAGGCTACCTGAATGACGACTGAATCAATATGAATGCAGATGGAATTCTTGTGTATGGGTAAGGGCTGATTATCCTTGATGGTCTTTTTCGATGTAGTCCCGTCACTGATGATAGTGGTGGAGTAAAGTGGCAATACCGAAGAATGGGCACAACGGCAGTAGTAACTTGGGTATGTAAAGAATCTGCGTCTCTTAGGCTTCTTTTTTAGATGAACTCAAAGACTACTATGATATGTCGCAATGGAAAACTATCCTCCCATTTTCAGCTTCTCAATTCATATGGTATCTTGTAAAATCAATGGCACTGGACATTTACCATCTAGGCGTCATCTCTGCCAATGTCGTCACTTCGGCTCATTGCCGGCAAAGCGGCGCAAGTACCGAAACGCCGGCGCCAATGAGGAAATGAACTTCTTATGCGACAACGCGTGGGCGCGGAAAATATTGTCTCAGCACCTTCAATTTGAGTCACCTCTCGCAGCATCCAACCGCCCACCACAACCGCCATCACTGCATCCTCGCTGTCTACTCGTATTCGGCACGCGCCAGACTGTGCAAAAGTTTGCTGCACGGTCATCACTCTCACTCCCTCTCGACCTCTTCTCCCAGCTATATGACCCAAGAGCCTCTCAAGACTCCAGCACCGCTTCTGACCAACAACCACCTCGACGCCCTCTCCTTCTCCCGGCATGGCTCTCTTCCCCGCGATGCCAGTGGCCTTGGTCGAGGCCGTCCAGGCTCCAGCCTCGGCTCACAGCGTCTTCGCCCCGGCCCGGACCAGCAGCAGCAGCAGCAGCAGCAGCAGCAGCATCAGCTCCTCTTGGGCCGAGATGCCGGAGTCAATGCCGACCAGCTGGACGAGAAGCTACGACGATTGAGCCTGGACAAGGGCCTCGACGATCTCCCCTCTGTGCCTGGACAGCGAGTCTCCGAGTATGAGAAAGCTCTGAACCCCCCAGCGGCGAAGCAAGGGCCTGGATTCCAGGTTATAAAGCGCTCAGAACCCCGCTCGGATGGAATCCGTCTCGACAACTTTCCCAATGGTGAGCTTGTCCCTGTTACACACGGCTTGCCCATGAGTGAGCACCTTGCTGACGTCCTCTGCCAGAGATCCTGACGCACATCTTTTCGCATCTGCCGCCCGACTGCCACTCCTCGGTGGCGCTGGTGTCGAAGCGATTCTGGGCGCTGGTCACCACTCATCATGCTTGGCGCATGGCGTTTATGCGCTATTTCCCAGGACACACCATCCTAGAGAGCAGTGGCAAAGCGGCCGCTGCCAACTCCTCCGATGTTCTGCGCTTCGAGACTCGATACTTTCCTCGCCTCACATCGCTGGCTACTTGGAGAAGCGAGTATCTCTTGAGGACTCGCCACCTGAGGAACTTGGCCCGTGGCAAGCCGGGGGCTCCTTCGGGAGGAACCTTGTCTGGTCGGGTCGGCCGCGCTGGGAAGAAATCGAGCGCGGTGTTGACCTACAACTCGAAGCTGCCCTGGCAAGTGACGAATCTCCACGCGGTCTTGAATGGGAAGAAGCCACCACGGGTCATGCAAGCAGCCGGAGATCTCGGCGCAGCAACCATCAGTGATCCCACCACGGGCAAGATTGAAAAATGGGGTCTTGAAGATCTGTTCACCACCCCACAACTGGATGAGGTTGCCCCTAATCTGGTGCCATACGGCTTGGGAGACGGCCCAGCTGGTGGCCCCAACGTCATGGATGTGAGCTACACCTACGGCATGATTTCTGGTGAAGGATTCCCCGGTGGCCGGCCCTTCTTCCGAGGGGTCAACGAAATGCGTGGCCGCTATATCGGTGCTGAAATCAGTGCCGTGGACACCCATCTGGACATCCCCAAGATCCCCGAAATGTCCGATGCCATTTGCAGCGTATGGATTGCCAAGTCGTCGAGCGTTACATCAACAACACAGTCAATGTGCGGAATGTTAACAGGCTCTGCTCTCGGCATCATTACTGCCTACTCACTTGGCTGGGATACCACCGGCCCGAGATATGCCAACGGCGATGTCACGGCACGATGGGTCATTAGCCCCGGTGTTCCCATCATATCCCTAAAAGTCGATGATAGCTTCAACCAGAAGCGCAAGTCGACCTCCAGGGTCTGGGCTGTGGCACTGAATGCGCTGGGCGAGGTCTACTACTTATGCGATGTGCCCATCGGAAAGCCTGTTCGAGCAACTGGAGAAGACATGACCAGGAATGCCTGGTATGCTGGTCGTACAGTATACTGGCATCTTCTAGAGGCAACTCGTAGAATGGCTCGGGAAGACGAGCTAGACAAGAACGCAACACGTGGTGGGTATTCGCCCCGATCACCCTCAGCCAGCATGCATCTCAGCCGGGACCAGCTTGTGGCAGAGGCCCGGGAAATAGAAAAGTTTATGCGCTACAGGCCCTCTCACTTCCGAAAGGTCTGCGAGGGCTGGGATATGCAGCGGAAGCTAGAAGTGGACTTTGCGAGCGATGATGGTAAAGGCGCTGGAGAGAGTATCTTTGTCATTGACTGCGGTCTTGCCGAGAACCGTCCCGCTGGCATTCAACGTTACTCGCGTTCCTTGATATCTGTGCAAGCCACTCCTAGCGAGTCAACGACACCTCTTGCGCCAGTTTCTACGTCGCTCTTTGGCAGCATTGGAGGGTTTGCCAATCGGATTTCTCCAATTTCCGAATCTCACACACCATTGTCTCCGCCACCTACTCCCAAATCGCCTCCTGTACCCTCGACAGTCATTCATGATTGGTCCAAACAAGTGTTTGATCTCAAGGGCTACAGCCACGATATCGTGACTTCAGCCGCTTTGGATAACTCGCTCTCCTCGCTGTTCACACTGGGAGAAGACCCTCTGCACACTGCAAATGAAGCGTCATCTACGACGAGTCCTTGGGCCGATCACGGGGCAAGGGAAATCCCTGGGCGTAGAACTCGTTTTATTCTCATCGGAACCAACACTGGCGCAGTTCTTGTTTGGAATGCCCGGGATGATGATAGGACCCGCGAGACACAACCGTTACGCATTCTTCAAACCGAGTCCCCAGAGGTATCTGCAGTGGCAGCATCTGGACTGTACCTCGTTCATGGCGGCAGCGATGGCCTTGTGCAAGCCTGGGATCCTTTGGCGTCCACCGTGGAGCCCATCAGAACCATCAATGCTAGATCAAACGGGCGAGTTCCTCGTCACATGCTGATTATGAACCCGGCGCTGCATGAGAATACATACGCAGCCGTGAGAGCCATCTACCTTGACCCCGATCCCACAACCCTTCAAGGAGTGGTCTCTTTTGGGGCCTTCTTGCGATACTGGTCCTACGGATCGAATGGTCACACTGCCGGCCGTAAACGCCGCGTTCGACACACTGATATGGACGCTCGGCTCGCCAGTCGTCGCCAAGGCCATGCAGTATCAGGCTACATTGCCTCTGAGGAAGCCGAAATGCGGCGGGAAAACGAGCAGCAGGCTCGCGAGCATAGCCGTCGCCTCAAGAGATTCGGCGCGCTAGGCGATTTGACTGAGGAAGAGGCGCTTCTTTATGCCCAGATGGTCTCCGAAGAAGCGTACCACGTAGAGGAGCAACGCCGGGCCAGCGATTCAGCTGCTGATGCCAGTCTAGACACTGCTTCTTCCGTCAGCGAGAACACTGTCTCGACCTTGACTCCCGATCCAAGCGTTGCCGGCCCGTCTGCTTCGGAAACCGGTGGTGTGCCCGAAGATGAGTACGAACAGCAGATTCAACAAGCCATACGACTATCCTTGATGGAAGGGGTCAACAATGATGTGGCACAATCGCCGCTTGAATCATCGCGAGGTAACAGCTCTGGTGATTTCGACTTTTCCATCAATGTCAAGTACAAGCACAAGGCCGGCAAGAAGGGAAAACAATCCGAATCCGGGTCGCCGTCTGCAAGTCACACGCCCGTTGGGGGTCCTTCGCGATATAACACGACCGAAGACGAGGACTTGGCCTTGGCTCTGAGTCTTAGTATGCAAGATCAAGGAGGCTACTCGTCACCTCCGCAGCAGCCATCAGATGCGGACCTTGCGCTCGAGATCCAGCATGAGGAATTTCCTTCCTTGCCTGGCGATGGAGTTGGTAAGGGCAAGGGGAAAAGTGTGCAGAGGTGGTGATATAGACAGATGCATATCGGTGTGAAGAAGATTAGCAGAGACCTTTTTCGTTCTACCACATGGACATGGCAAATCTGTTTGCCAAGTTCCATCTTTTTAGAGTATTCTAGTCCAATGCTCGAAGCTCCTATTTAGTGCGCGCGCGTCTTAATACAGTCCTTCTTTTGTAAGACCCTTTTTAATACTTCGTGAGGCAAGGTAACTGAGTGCCCAACGTGCGTATTGTAATATTGTACATGATATTTAAATATCTAACAAGAACCCCGGACTTTGTGTATACTATACAGGTTTGCGTCAACAGCAAATATAAGAAACAAGAAGATTACAAGAGACATGAGAGCTACATCATGACATCTCTCAGGCGAGCATCAAAACACTTATCGCGAAACAGAGACCCATGGTATTGCCAATGGATGAGTCTCGACGCCATGAAAACGCACCGCTCTCATCATCGTCCTCACGATTCCCATGACCGCCCGTCTCAATAGGGAACTCAGGTATCGACTCTCTAGAAGACAGAGTCGCCGTAACAGAAGACCCAGGGTACGTCAATGTCTGTGACGAGACGACCAAGCCGCTGGGACCAATAGTGATAGTCTGGTTGTTTATAACGGTGGTCTCAAAATTGTTGAGATCACCGTCTTCGTTGATGGCATATGTCGCCCCGTTGACGACGACGAGAAACGGGAGGACTTTCCCAACAGTGATGCCTCCGACGATTTCGTATTCTGTAGCTGTGGCATTTGCAGAGGGCCCGCCTATGGTTGTGCCGTGGAGAGAGACGCCCCTTGGGCCGATTGAGACGGTTTCTCCATTGATTACTGTTTGATTGGGAGCTATATTGAGGCCGTATGTGACGGTTGTAGAGTGTAAAACGACAAGAGAGGTGCCAATGGCCGTCAGCATTTCTCCTCCCGTCACAATCTCATGGCTAGGCTGCGGTGAGGGCAAGATGAGGGTTTCGCGGCCGACAGCAACGGTTCCTGCCCCGAGAACAACTCTCTGACCGTTGATACGCGTGGTGGTTTCTTGCCGTGGGATTCTCATAGTGGTGCCGTCGACAACAACTTGCGAGCCTGAAATTATTACCGGAATGCCCCCCAAAGTTCCACTTGTCGCGGCTGGTGCAGGAGGAGGTGTTGCTTGAGGGGCAGGTTTCGTGATTGTTGAACCCAACCCTACGACTGCAGTTGGGAAAACGGTAAACACTTCGTTTCGGACCGTGACCGTGATCGTCTGATCAGGCTTCAGGTTAGACACGGTCCTGTCGTTGATAATGACCTGTTCTCCCCCAGCAGTAAGCTGAAAGGTGGTCACTGGGAGCTGTTTCACGCTTCCCAAGGTATGAACGTTCAAAGTGTTGCTCTGAGAACCATCTAGCTCCTTTACGGTCTTATGATGACCATCGCCAATGTCGTCAGTAATAAATGTTTGACTATAATCAGGGGTTGGTTCCGGTGAAAACACCACGGATGGATTCTTGTCAGTCGTGATAAACGTCACAACAAATCGACTAAATGAGAGAAACGGTCTCATTGTGATAATGACTTCGCCACCACCCTTTCCGGCGGAATCGGGCGTTTGCGTAATGATTTCAGGAAGATCGATGGAAAATGTGGGCAGTGGAATTGGGATTGGGTCAGGCATAAAGAGGTCGTAGGAGGGGGACACAGAAGAGGGTGCCTGGACGGTGAGTGTGGAGGTTGAATTGGATACACGAGTTGTGCTGAAAAGGGTTATCAGAGCTTCACCCGCAGGAGAGCAGTAATTTGGCGTTGTCATTGGTGAAAAGGGGGGAGTGTAGTCGGTGCTGCTGCCATAAAATGTAACTGTTGAAGTATAAACAATAGAATATTCCGTAACGGCCTTGCCACTAGGTAGTGGAGTACATGGCTCTGTTGAAGTTGTGCTTGTATCAAGTAGAGAAGAAGTTGGAAACGTAGATTTTCTGTTGGTAGCTATCGCAGTAGATAGGCATTCTGAAGTATTGCCCTTCTCGCATGCCGTGATGGAAGTACTAGTAATAGAACTCGTTATCAATGTCGAAATTCGGCTCGGGCTCTCCATTGTTCGTACATCCTCGGTCGAAGTAATTCTTTCAGAGCCATCAGCTTCAGCGCCAGTTGCGAGCACATTACGCCACAGGGAAGACGATGGAGAAGATGCCGATGATGGTAGCGAGCTACCTATAGTAATATTTGTCATCGGCACGGAAGCTGTCTCGGTGTCGTGTTTCGTAATTGGATCTGCTAACTCTGAGAGAGTCGCCTCTGATGCTGTTGATCCTGCCGTAGGCAAGCCATATTGACCAATTCCAATGGTGGTGTTGGATTGAAACCCCCGTCGTTGGTGATGGTGATATACAATCCCTGCACGAAATGATTAGCAACATGATTTCTACACAAAGTAAGCCAAAGCCTCGACGCACCTGATCTTACAGCTGCTGTAGCACGCTCTATTAGAAGTGATGTGTAGAGTAGTAATAGAATAGTTGTGCATTTCATCGTGCCCTCTATGACGACGTAAATCCTTCAAGTCGGCGAGTGACTAGAATGGAGCGTACGGGTATAGAAAGCGACAATTCGGCTGGCCATCAGAGTGATATCGCCACTGGGCCGTGGTGATGTAAGAGTTATAGAGTAATCATCAATTATACCGAGATTTCAAGGGTCTACGAAAAGACGCAAAATAAGTCCAGAAGCTTTGCACAAACAATGGCCGGCTGTGGAGGTAGGCTCCCCGTTGTATAATGCGACGAGCAGAAAAACCGATGAATGGGCTCATTTTGCTATGCATGGGAAGCTCTGTGCAGAGTATATACTAGTATATCGGCGTTGCACATGGGCACGTATGCGCACATAACACGGTACACGGTACACGGCATATATCATAACTGCTGCGGTCTGCCGTGGACAACAGGACGGGCGGAAATCAGCCTTCAACTACTCCGTGCATCCCCTAGCAGTTGTTAGTCTTGTGCTAGGACCAACCCCGTCTCGAGCTATGGAAAAGGAGACGAGGTACCAGTGACTCTGGGCGTGGCCATGAGACACTTGAATGTACCAAGTATGGGCGCTGTTGGGGTGGTGGCACGGATTTCCAGCTGTTGTTGCTTTGGCACTGGTGATTCTGTAACGGTATCCGGCCATCTTGAGTAGATTGGACCACGAACATGACGGCAACTCGCACGTCCGAGTTTAAAGGATCGGGCCAACTCCGTAGCCCGAGATCAGTGATTCCGAAATTGAGGATTCGAGAATGGGGACACAGAGACGGTGGATGGAGCGAGACAGGCAGACGCGCCCATCCAACCAATAAAGAGAGGCGTTGGGGAAGGGATATGAGCTAATAATTGAGAAGGGAGAAGATGGTCTCATTGTCTCATTTGAATCTGCTGTCAGTTGGAAATTTTCCTGCAGGAGATGGGCTGAATAATAACCCATGACCCGGCTGCAGGAGGATTCCGCGTGTGACGCAAATATCAAGGGCATACAGTAGCCGCGAAAAAGGTCCCAGAAACTTGGCCGCCTTTGAGGCCCCGACAAAGGGCGAACGTCAGAGTACGAGTATGCCGCAGAGGAGATTGCTTTCATGATGAGCCGGTGTACACGTTGAATAGCAGACGGAGTCTCAGCCACGGCTGGGTTTCTCATTCGATGACCAAATACGCGGATCGCGAGAATTTCCCGTCACAGCTTCGACTGAACCCTCTTCATGCGTGCAGTCCTGCTCCCCCTTGGTTGAAGCATTTTCTGGCCGTTCAATAGCGTGCATGGTTCGTTTCATTAGCGGGCGTGGACCGGTAAGAGAAATTATCGCGGGCTTGTCGGCGGATGGGAAAACTTGACATTTGCTTTTTGCCCATCGTCTGAGACATTGTTCCCTTGCCTCAGCCGTTCACAAACCGCAAAAAGTACAAGGGTTGTGCCCAACTTGTGCGCGCCAGACCGCTCGTAAAGTCCCTTGCTCGGCAGACTATTGTTGCTACTAGCAGCTGCAAGGAGTTGGTGCGGAGAACTTGGCATCTTGAAGTATGCCACTGATAGGCCATGTTCTTGGCGTCGTTGCAGGGGGGCCGTCCCTGTTTCACTGATACGCCATCCATTTCATGGCTCCAAAGTCTATTGACAAGTCATCTTTTTGCACTTGAAGCTCTCTGTGTTTGGCACGACTCCGCAAGTCCACGAACGATTCGGCTTCTTGGCTTTCAGCGTCGCGGAAATGAGCTTTGTACTGTAGCGAGGGAGAAACATGGGATCTCGGTAATGGCTCTTCTAGCGCGCGAGATCCGTCATCGAAAGATGGAAACGGCTGCGATTCGACCAGGGCTTGGGTGAAGCTTCATGATTTTCGCAATCTGATGACTGTGTCTGCAATATGGTGTTGGTCGGGGACTGAAGCCATGTTGAGACCGCCATGTTGATGGTTCCGCACTGCTTCGATCTGGTGAGTTCCAGCCAACGAGTACAAACAAGATGCTCGTTTTTCCCAGAAGACAGATATTGTACTTTTTTGGCAGGAGTAAGTAAGAGCTGTTTAATTGTGAGCAGTTCTGGATGGACTGAAAGCAGTTTGGCAAAGGGAAAACGGGTAGCTGCCAATTTTTTAGAGGTTATCTAGGGTAGCTCTAGGCTTTGCGTTAGCAGCGGCAACTGCTTTAGAGCGGCGCCTTCTCAATTACAGAGGCACTGAGGAAGTCACTCGCATTCATACATCCGCTGGCTGCTACTTTGAACTCTCCACAATGTTTCTCTTCCACTTCACCTTCTCAGACCAGCAGCATCACAATTGAAGCCATACCCATTTCCTGCCATCATTTTGGGTTCGGTGACACATGTCAACATACTCAGTCAGCTAGAGTCTATCAGGCCATCTGCCGTGGTAATGTCACTCAAAGGGACAGCAATACTGGCGGGCAGCGTCACTAATGCAGTACTGTACAGTAGTATTCCATTGCGGGAGACAAGACACTCGTATGCGGCAGGGACCTTAGCTCCGACACACGCGTCCCCGGTCAGCACTTTACTTGTTGTACATACATGGCGCAAGGGCGAGCTGTCCAGCGAACGGGAGCCGGTACGCAGAGCGCCGGTGGGCGTTTGGTCCTCGACTCTCCAAAGGGGGGGGGGGGGGCAGTTGCTTGGCAGCATCCATGGCATACCGGGATACTCGAGGCGAGGGTACTCGTAATGGCTCGCATGATACGAGTAGCATTGGTACATACGAGTACTTGCTGGTCGTTCTTGAGATGCGTGTGGGATGGTGGGGATCGCGGGTGGCTCCTAGTTGTTGATCCCGGCTCTAGCCATCCAGTGGACCCCATCTCCAGATACTACTACTGCTGATCTTGGGCCCGACCCTGGCCCTCCAGCTGTTGATGTTGGTGCTGTTGGACTCCCGCTCATCTCCAAAGCCAAGCCGGCGTTGCTCCGCTGTTGTAGTCTGACGATATCGTCGCTGGCCCCGGTGGTGTCGTGCGCTCGTATGGACGTGAACATCCACTGAGGAACATTGGCATTCCAACAGCGCCAACGGCTGGCCAAGGCCCGCGCTCTGTTATTTGTACCACTGCAACAATTGATGCGCGCACCACGGCCGCCACACCGAGTCTAGGGCGGATCGGATTCCAGGCCAGGCATGTGGACAGCGCACATCTGGCCTAGTGTCGTACTCCGTACATGTCCGAAACCTCAAAGTACCTACTCGTACGAGCACAGGCAAGTATGTATGTAGACCGCACTCTTGTCTCGCCATCAGTGTCTGACCTGCATGACATTAGGCCGGCCAGTCCCAGTACTGCTCTGTCACCGAAGATGTCGTCGCCTCTCCCAGTCTTTCTGCTCTTGTTGGTATCCATACTCTGGATACTATTTGCGAACAAGCTGCTGCTGGCGTCAGAGTGCTCGAGTGAGCTGACTGCTGGGCGTCCATGCAGAAATAAGTTACATGTACTACCAGTAGTACGGACGCTCTCTGAGGAGCTAAATGGCTCCCTGATCTTCACATCTCAGGCCTAGGATGATGAAATAGAAGCGGTCAAGCCAAGACTGTCTCAACCTGTCTTGTTATTGAAATATGCTGTCTTGCATTGCAGGCTCATCGACCTCGGCGTTACAAGCTTCTCCGTAGCTGCTCTGGAGAGACTCAGACACTGCATGGTACAGGTATCAAGGGACATACCCGGTGGCACATCGAGAAAGCGTGGAGCACCCCCAAAGTGTCGCCCCAATGAGGCATTGGCAACTGAAACCATTCCCCATCCTGCTCCCGTTCTGGCTGGCAGCCATTACGGCTAGGATATTACTACTGGCATTAGCGCTTCCGTGAGCCATCGACCGGCCTGGTGCTAGGCCAAACTGGCGTTGCTAGGCTGGTCGGAGCGCGCTTCAGTATCAGACATTCGGGATAGAAGTCCTTGTTCGTCCCAGACTGACGGCTGGAATGTTCTGAATGGACCCTCATCGGGCAAGTGGCTGAATGTACCTGTACGAGCAGATGTCCATCCCTTTGGGTCGAATTGTCAAGGGCGCCGCCCCAGTTTCCGAAGAATTTTTGGTAGATCGGTCTGAAGCGTCGGTGCTGTGTTCATGTAACCAGTACTCGACATCGTTGGCAGCACCCCCCTGGCACGAGGTACACCACCAGCCAGCCATTCGAAGGGCACTGCCAGGTGGTCCAACCCTGCATTTCTATCCCTCCCCTTCGACTCTCTTCATCAATACACCACAGAGGCAATCCCGTGGAACCTCATGGTGGCCAGGAGCAAAGTGTTCTCGCCGCGTGAAGCGTGAATCTGCCCACCGGTTCATGAGCTTTGTGGCGTCGTCAATTGACGGAAGCTGCAGATTCCCTACAGCCCCACGATTTTACACCCATGGATGCAGTGCTGTGATAGTGTCAAGAGTACCACACAGAAGCCGAGGACGCTCATGATATCGCGCCCTTCATCCCCAGCAGTTCTATAACCTGGGGGTCTTCCCAAGGTGAAAGCTTGCGGCATCACAAGGCCGCCATCGGAGAAATGCGTCGTGATGTCCTAGTGATTGCAGTAGTAGCCGGCCTTGCGTATGCAAATGACCCGGCCCCGGTGTCATTTGATGCCGGAGAGTGGTACGTTGTTTATTTTCTTCTTTGCCTTCTGCTAGTACCCGCATCATCGGCGTACAACGCTTTTCGTCTTATGGCTGACGTCAAATTCATAGGCTTGGGATCGATGGCAACTGGTCAACCATCAAAGTCTTGCTGGGTTCAAACTCGGATCTCGTCAATGTTCTCTTGAGCACGTCACTTTCCGAATTTTGGGCCGTTGGACCTGGAGGCTGTTTAAAAAGTACGTCTCCTTCTCGCCTTGATCGGGTCCCCCCATTACTCGCAAGACATCTCCCCGGATCAGGCCATCAACGTCCAGCCATCAACCAAGGAACTGACTCGGGCCTCATAGAGGAACCGCACTGCACCGCTGCTCGTGGTGGCATTTACACTCCGTTTACGTCTAAACATTGGTCGTCTATGGGAATTTGGCAACTTGGCTTGGACTACTTGGGTTACGGTGGAAACGGCCAATATGGATTGGACACTGTCAATGCATACAGCACAATTACCGACATTGGATTCGGCATGTCCAACGTCCTCATGTCCGCCATCAACACAACCGACTATTATTTGGGTTTCTTTGGCCTCGGTATTACACAAGGCAATTTTGGTCACGAAGTTGCTCAATCACCTTTAACACAAGCCGTCCATACCTTTGGATGGATTCCTAGTTATAGTTATGGCTATACCGCGGGTGCCTCCTACCGTATGTCTTTGTTTCTTTCCATCAACTAACTGTCAGCGCTAACGTGAAAGGATAGGAAATATGCCGGTATCGATTACCTTGGGCGGCTATGACACAGCTAGATACGTGTCACACAGCATCGACTTCACCTTGGCTCCGCAGGATAACATGCCTCGCGCCTTAATCAGAGGTATCGAAGCAACTGCGAATAACAGTGCCGCCAAGCCCAAGAAGTGGCTGTCCGAAACAGCAAGCCTTTCTGGGTGGAATAACTCATTTACGGCCCTGATTGATAGCACCACTCCATACTTGTGGTTACCCAATGCCGTCTGTGATGAGTTTGCAAATGCCTTCAACTTGACGTATAACAAGACATTTGAGTTATACACCCTTACGAATGAACAGTACAATAGCTACGGCTCGTCCGATTCTTTCACTTTTGTCTTTAGCTTTTCGAGCTTTGACAACCACGACAATTTTGGATCTCCTTTGGATGTTCCGGGCCTGGTGAACATCACTGTGCCAATGCGAGCATTCGTCAGTCTATTGCAATACCCTTTTATGCACCGGACCATCAAATATGGAGATCCGGCTGTTCCATATTTTGCGCTGCGGAGGTCTGAAAATGATTCTGCAGTAATCATCGGCCGATCGTTTCTGCAGGAAGCGTATTTGATAACAAAATACGACGAGGCCGTATTCTCAGTTCATCAGGCCAAATTTCCCCAGGAACCTATAGCTGACGCAAATCTGATACCAATCAAACAACCAAATAATAGCCCTTATCCGGCACCGCCAAAACAGACAGGTAACAGACTAAACACGGGACAAATGGTTGGCATTGCCGTTGGCGCCATTCTACTATGCTTATTCTGTCTTGTGAGTGTATGCTATCTCTGCCGCCGAAGAAAATCGCAGGACAAGGGCGAAGAGACAACCAAGGAAACCAAAGACAGCGCGTCAACGATAGTTCCAGACACGCCAAGGATACCGAAGCCTGCCCTGTTTTACAAATTTACGCGTCGCAAAAGGGTGCAAAGCGACGTGACTGACTCCGCCACCACTGCCGTTTTCTCTCATTGTATGGAGGCTCCAGATTCAGAAATCTACGAGCTTCCAGCCCCGATGGCTCCCGTGGAGCTTGATGCCAGTGATGGAGAAGATGACGGTTCAATAATTTGCGACACTATTCCAGGCACAGGCACCACAAGGAGTCTCAGCGCCTATGAAGTAGCGAGGAGGAAGATTGATCGACAGCTTCAGGGGCCTGTTCCCGAATACTCGCCGCCGCAGCTAGGGATTGTGCTGCCTCAAGAAAAACCAGCTTCACATAATACCAGCTCACCGTATGCGACCTGGAGTATAGAAACAACTCCTGTCTCGCCAATCAAAACTGGATCGGGAACCGGCTCGCTTCCAGCATCGCTACCCTCACCAGTGTCCTCTGGGTCAGGATATAATAGCCATCCGGACAATTTGGCACATCCAATTGTTGCGGCTCAACTATCAGACGGTGGCTCGAGAGATATCGACGTACAGAATGACGAGGACAATACGCAACTGGAGACTGGCGGGTCAAACTCCCAACGCGCAGAGAACCAGGACCACACTTCGTCTTCAATGGCGTGCCAAAAGACTCCAATTGACCCAACCAACATTGTCTGTTTGGGCAACCTCCCAGGCAATCTCCAATCGCTCAGACACAGCATCATGTTGGCGCATATCGTGAGCCAAGAGAACCGCGACAGCATCAGTAGTTTTACCCCTCGATTCAAGGCCGAATTCCACCTTTCCGAGCAGAGTCTAGGGAGCAATTATACCGATGAGGAGGAGCGAATCATGAGCGAAATGACGCGGCAAGCCACCTTTTCTCTTGCCCGGTCAAAAGGGGAGGAATCTTCGGTCGAACCTACAGGGGAGCACAAGAAAGGTCACCACTCCTTCAATCTGGAGACAAATAGCCCCCATTCCCCACGGGGAGAGGAACGGATAGATGGCAATGACCTCATCCATGTCCCACAGATGGCAGAGAAGCGGTATAGCTGGGAAGATTGAACGCTGGCGCACTAATACTTTTATTTCCACCCATCAAAGCAGGCACCCTCAATTATTCGCATCTTGGCGCCTCCTTTCCTGTACTTGAGTCTTCCATCACTCTTCGTTACCATCAATTTTTTTTTTAAAAATCTCTTTTGTCGTCTGCTACATGGCCAGCAGTGGAGTTTTTCTTTGGAAGAATGGGACCGGCGTATTCTATGTGACAATGGCATTTCACAGGTGAGACGACTGGATGTACTCAAAATAGGGACCCATGGGAGTTTTGAAGAAGGATCTTATACCACCACTTTGCACCGCCTTTTTGTTGCCGCACGTTTTTTTTTTACTTAAAGGACTCTTTGTAACTTTACTATCCGAGGTGACGGATACTTATATAGTAGTATGAGCAGATGGCTCGGGATGGCATTTTACGAGCTGTGATGGCGACACTCCGTCACATGACTCTTTATTAGCCTCTCTTGTCGCACGCTTAGATAGAAACAATAATGTCAGAGAAAAGATTATATCCATCAGATTCGTAGCCTTTTTTGCTGCTACCTTGGATAGCCAAGCAGTAGTAGCCTAATGTACAGCTCTTCCCCCCCTTTCTAATGCACGCTATGAGTATCATGTTTGCCTCTAATAGAATCCTATGCACAGCTCTACCAGATTTCCTGCCACCACGTTATTGCTCCTAGCATCTCCTTGCGAGCCTCCTCGTCCCCATTTTCGGTAAAAGGGTCAAAGACGGCGCGTTTGCACGCATCGGCCATCTTCGTGGAGCCTCCACAGACGGCGAAGATTGCTTTCTGGGGAATCAGCTCTTCTAGCCTGGGTGCTTCCCGGCGAACCAGGTCCTGCACGTAAATCTTGTCGCGCTGGTCTCTCGAAAAGGCCGTAAAGACAAGCAGCTGAGAGTTTTTCCTGGCCGCGTCTTCCGCGAGGGAGCGCCATTCGTCTTCGAAGAAGTAGTCGGCCGCGTGGTTTCGGTTGCCGAAGAAGATGATCATGGGGGCCGGGGAGGGATGCGTGAGGCGTTCGTGGACGAGACACCGCACGGGAGCGACGCCGGTGCCGGTGGCCATGGCGATGAGCGGCCTCTGGGCGTTGGTGGCGCCGTGGATGGGCGAGAGGACGGCCTTGTAGGAGACGCGGAGGGTTGCGCCGGGGAGGAGGCTGGCGAGGTAGCGGGAGCAGAGTCCCTCTCGAGGTTTGCGGAGGACGGTGCGGTACTTGACCATGGCGACCAAAAGGTCGACTCTGGTGGCGCCGTCCTTTGAGGGGTGGATGGCGGATGTGCCTCCGTTGGCGATGCTGAAGTCGCGGCCGCGGATGAGCGGGAAGACGTCCAGGAGACGCTCTGCTGGGATCTTGACCGAGGTGAATTCGTCGAGGACCTCGATGATGCTGCGGCGAGAGCGGGTGGCGTAGTCAAAGTACTCGTCCATGTATTCGGGCATGTTGAACTCGAGCAGCCGCTCTCGGTGGTACTCGTCGGACGAAAAGTAGGACATGTTTTTCAAAAAGGAGCGGCGTGGAATGGCGGTTATGTCAATGTTGTTGAGGAGAAGATCGCGTAAAGTACACGATGCCGGAGCATAAAGGTTGTGCGGAAGAGACGGGCAGGCAGACAAGTCAAGTGGCCGGTCAGCGACGTCGCTCCAGTCCATGAGGTCAATCAGCTTCTCAACGTCGTGCGGAAAGTTCTTTGGGTACAGCGTGAGGCAGTCTCCAGGTACGCATCCAACTCTTTCGCCAGATGGACGAGCGGGTATGTCGAATGATGCGAGGCGGACATCCTGCCAGTGTTCCTGCGGCGTCAATCTTTCGTTCTTTGTCAAGGTTGCTGTCCATCCGGCTGGGATGGGCAAGAGACCCGGAGGCGGCAGGTTGGGCTCCGTGACTGTAGGATTTATCTGGTCTATTGAAAGAGAAGATACATTTATCTCCTGCATCTTCTCGGAGAGCGCATTCAGAGCCGGGGCCAGAGACCAGCGGGGAGGGAGAATGGTGTCGTCCGGGATGGGCTCTAAGCCTGACGGAGGTGGATAATGCTCCAAGAGATGCCTTTTTAGGTCTTCAGCCCATCTCACAAAACTGCCATCGATGCTAGAGAGGTAACGTGTGAGCTTCTTGCCGACAAAGTGCCTGGTTCATGAGAAGAGATACAAGTAAGCTTACCCATCAGGAAACTGTTCGTCTGCTTCATATGCGTCAATGAATGTGGCAGCGCCAAGCTGGTCCAGTCTGCGCACAAGCTTTCGCGCAGCCCAATTAAACCTAGAAAGAGGCAATACATGATTAATCCACATATTCAAACTAGACTGCAATGTGAAGCCATTGTATAAAAGGGTCAAGTTCATCATACTTTAGATACGTGCTGTCGCCAAGACCAAAGCAAGTGTACTTTAGCCGACTCAGGCAGTTTGGCGGCAACTTCTTCCGCAGGAGCTTTTTCCAAAAGAGCAGCGAGTTGTGAGGCATGTCACCCTGGCCGGTTGTCGAGATGACGAAAATGACGAGCTGGTGCTGCAGCAGCGCATTCTGCAACGTGTCAGTCACATGTATGTACCCAGACATCTCTGTTTGCTGCTATAGGCCATAGGCAAGGGAAAACATACAAGATCTGTGGCATCGAGCTCGCTGACATGGCTCTCGAAATGGAGCCTCTGGCACAGCCGGCCAAGCTCTTCGGCTATATCCTGGGCATTGCCCGTTTCCGACCCATACAGGACCAGGACGCTTCTCTCTTGGCTCGCCATGGCGACAAGGGGCGGATCAACTGCCGAGCGCCAATCGGAATCGTCGCTATGTGTGCTCGCAGGGAACGTGAATGACTCGCATGGTGTCGAGAGAATCGCTGCTTCTCCGGCGTCTATCGCGTTGGCATTTTCAGTTGGCGCTTAGTTGCAAGATTGCATGTACGGAGTCCGAGTACTCGTCAGAGGTTGAAAAAAAAGCGGGTGGCCGATGCCGGGCTGCAGCCGAAGTTTGGTGGAGTCCATCTGATCTTATCGGTTCATGCTGCTTTATCTGATCAGAATTGCCTCTCCCGGCATGGGGCCACGTGCCGGGAGATGCAAGCAAACGAAGGTTAAAAAAAGATTGAGACGGAGTACAATGGACGAAAAAAAAAAGGCTAAATTCACAAGTGAGGACATTGTGATGAATTAACGCGTTTTGAGCACGTTTGAGCTGGAGTATTCAGTAAAATTGGGGGCGAGGGGATTGTGTAGATTTTCTGAACTGAAACTTTCACTGTACTCCGTAGGTACTCCGTATAAGCATCACTTGCAAATCTGATGGCGAGGCCAAACTACAATCTGGCACAACACACACACACACAAAGCCTCACTTGAAGCCGTGGGCAATGCCATGTTTGCGTTGCACATTTCCGCAAACCATTTTGTCAGTGCTTTTTAGTCGGCAACGGAACGGAATCTGGGGAAGGGCTCGCTCCGTTCTTGTGGCTGGGCTAGCAAACAGCTCGGGCAAGCTCTAGACGGGACTACAGCGGACAGCTTCAGCAGCTAGCGGAAACACCAGACCAGAGCAGCGCCGACGACTCGAGGGAGAGAATATTCTGACGATGCCCAACCTTAGTAGTACCTGCATATACAAGGCAGCATTGCAGATGGATAGGTAGGTAAGGTAGCTATTACTACTGCTGTCTGCCCGGTGAGATAAGATGTTAGGCGAGGCCATCAACAGCCAGCGCCGAGGCTTCGCAGGGTTGCACTTGTTTGGCCATGGCTCGGGCCACGTTGCCCACCTTGGCTGGGTGGATCGGCGACCAGGGCATCGAGATCCCCTGTGCCGTGCGACTTGGGTTGGCCGGATACATGACTGTACTCGCACATGCGCGAAGCTGGCAAGGCCGTGATGGATTGGTCTCGCCGTGGTCCCTTGCAGGTAGTTTAGGCACGTTGGCCGCCTCTGCAGCAGCAAATAAGCCGGATGGGGTAAGAAACGGGAGAGACTGAGTAATGGGCGCTGCTGAGCTGTCGGCAGCTGCACGTCCACATCAGACGACTGAATAAGCCGTGGCTGTTGTCACGTCATGCCTGTACTGCACTGATGCATCCCCTTTCCACTGATCCCATAAGATTGTAGTAGTATTATTGATGGGCTCCAGCAGGTTGATATTACTCCGTACCTAGTAGTATCCATGGGATCAATTGCAATCAATGCCCGCCTCCTATGTCAAGGCAAGGTAGGGATGAGTGGTGAATAGGGGCTTCTGAAGCAGTGGCAGCTGCCCTTGAAACAAACATCCCTCGCAACGCGCAGCTGCCTCAGTTCTCCAGTAAATTATGGGGAGGAGCAAGTTTCACGGCGTCTAGATACAGTAGGCACGGTAGGCACCAGCCCACTGGCCGCACGGCAGGCACAGCCAGCGTTGGATGCACCGCATTCGAAGCAAGGTACCGATAACACAGTCTGCGGTCCTGCCAGGTACCGTCCGTCCATCTGGATTGCATCCATCGTGCCCAGTGCACTGGAACCTTATACCATGGGGTACCCAGAACCTACCTAATGCCGCCTGTGCCTGTATTACTAAAGTACCTACATACTTACAGCGTGCGTGTCCAACTCCGCACCTGTTGCCTGTGCTCGTGCAGGACAGTACTCCGTCGCAGGATATTAGGCCATCCGGCTGGCATCTTAGAATAGGGGCGCATTGCAGTGCCTTGCCTGAGCACAGCTTCCACGAGTTCCAGAATGTCAGGAACAAGATACACCTTGACCGCATCGGCTCCAGGGGCCGCCGGGTACTTGCAACGCCGGTACTCCGTGGTAGCGCCACTCGGTACCCCAAAGCTGGGGGATACATGCCGCGACTTGTGCAGGAGGGGTCTGGACTTGCCCCAGCCGTGCCTGACCTCTGCCTGAGCGCTGCCTGCCTTCCCCCTCCTCGCTTGTACCTGCCGGGTCGCGGGGTACCTGCCGCCCGAGCCTGAGTGCACCTGCGATGCTCGTACCTGCCCCCCCTGCACGGTCCTTCCCAAGCACCACCTCCGAAAAAATATTTCAGTTATCGCACGCCTCGCCTCTCCTCCTCTCCTTTTTCCCTTCCTCTCCATCACACACCTTCAGTCAACCTGTGTTTCCGCGCAACGCACCGACGTCTGTCTTCCCTCAACCTGTTTCTAGGGCACCAAGCTACCCTGACCCAACTCCCTCCCTCATTGCACCAGAGTTCAAGTTCCGACTCTCTCCCACAACCACACGTCATACGCCGACTATAACATCCCCTCTCCATCCGACTCGTCACCATGTCTGCTACCAACGTGGAGAACGGCCCCGATGCCACCCCCGTTAATGACGCTGCAAACGCTCTGGGCAACCTCTCAATCAACAAGCCTGCCGATGACAAGGCCGCCGCCAACGAGGCCGCCTCGGCCAGTGCCGCTGAAGGTCGCCGTCTGTACATTGGCAACCTGGCATATGCGACAACTGAGGGAGAGTTGAAGGATTTCTTTAAGAGCTACCTTGTGTAAGTGGCCCCTCGTCGTTCACGCCTGCCTCTCTATGCATTGCTTCTACCTACCACGCCTTTTTTCCCCTTCTTTTTGGCGGCCTCTTTGCTTCTGCTTTGTCCTGTCAAGGCCGGTGACAAAGCACATCCCGCCATGAACGCTCTGGCGGCCCAACTTTGCGACGGTGTCGTGATTGGCGGTGAATGTCACTCCGCCCCGGCGTTGCTCGCATTGCATCACGCGATGAGCCTCTCACCCATCTCTCACCCCGCAAGGCATTGATGGGGCATGCAATTTGCCCTTGTCTCGGTTTTTTTTTTCATCCTTCTACCGTTCATCTTATTCCATTGTATTCCATCATGCAGAGCATGTGCTGACGGCCCAATCTTTGCAGCGAGTCTGTCTCGATCCCCAAGAACCCCCGCACTGACCGCCCTGTCGGCTACGCCTTTGTCGACCTCTCTACCCCCAACGAGGCTGATCGTGCCATTGCTGAGCTCTCTGGCAAGGAGATTCTTGAGCGAAAGGTTTCTGTTCAGCTCGCTCGCAAACCCGAGCCTGCTGGTGAGAAGCCCGAGGGCGCCAACGGAGAGGGTTCTGGCGCTGAGGGAACCCGCCGCCGAGCTTCTGGCCGTGGCCGTGGCCGTGGCCGTGGCCGCGGTGGACGTGGTGGTCGCGGTGGCCGCAATGCCACTGGCGTAAGTGTCTCCTACACCGGGCCATTATGCTGCATGGTGCTGACATGTATATCGCAGGAGAATGATGAGAAGAAGGAGGATGCCTCTGCTGACGCTTCCGGCGAGGCTGAGCCCCTGAAGGATATTACCAACACAGCCTCGGACGAAGCCAAGAGCGACAAGAACGACAAGAAGAACCAGAGCCGTCCTCAGCGGGAGCGCCGCGAGCGTGGCCCCCCTGCTGACGGCATTCCTTCCAAGACCAAGGTCATGGTTGCCAACCTGCCATATGACCTGACCGAGGAGAAGGTGAGTTGCCTATAGCCCATGCTTGTGAAGATGCGTGCTAAGTGATATGAGAAGCTCCTTGAACTCTTCAAAGACTACGAGCCTTCGTCAGCCAAGATTGCTCTCCGCCCCATCCCCCGCTTCATGATCAAGAAGCTCCAGGCTCGTGGCGAGGCTCGCAAGGGACGTGGCTTCGGCTTTGTTACCCTGGCTTCTGAGGAGCTCCAGCAAAAGGCCGTCGCTGAGATGAACGGAAAGGAGATTGAAGGACGTGAGATCGCCGTCAAGGTCGCCATCGATAGCCCCGACAAGACCGACGAGGAGGCCAATGCCCCCGCAGCCGCCAACGGCACCGAGGAGGGCATCGCCGAGGCCCCGACTGCTACTGCTTAATTTTAAGCGCGGCAATTTTTTTTTTTCACAGGCTGAACAGCTTGCCGCCTACGTTTGATGAGTACTCTTTATGATATGGCACGCGATTTGGACGATTTCAATTATGACGCCAGGACTGGCTTATATATCTTCTTTGGGGCTGGAAGGGAGCTACCTTCGAATATGCTTCAAGTCTTCATATCCCCAAGACGGTATAACGTGCCAGCTACTTCTTGACAAGTTAATATTTCCCCTCCATCGGAGCATGGGATTTGAAACCGAAAAAAAAGGCCGCTCCAAGTGTTTTCTTATTTTTTCGTAAATGCCTTTCCTTGTTACTATTTTCTTCTAGCTATGCGGTAACTCAAACCAAGGGTGGCAGGCAAAAAGGAAAGCGAACACGAGAATGAAAAGAGTATATTTTTGGCTGTGATTGATTGTGTTGCCTCTGGCCAGTGATGTCTTTAATGTGTCTCTCGACCCAAGCGATGTGTGTGTGTATCTGTAGACGAGTACTGTGATGCTGCCTTTGTTGTATGTTGACGGAGGATTAATCTACGACGTGGAATTTCTTGTATGCCAAATGTCGACGACATGGGATACAGCACGACGGATGTATGGGGTGTCTTTGTTAGGATAACGACCTTGGTACCTACCTGTTGGAGTTGTCCTGGCTTGGTGGATGTAATTCTTGGTCCCTTGTCCGCATTGAAACACGATACCGACCTGGGTGATGCTGATGCCCCTGCAAGGACACCCAGGCTACCTTGCTTGTAGCATTCGAGTTGAGTCTGACCGCCCATGTCGAGTTTGGCTGGTGCAGCGAGGTATACGAGGGGGTTGGATATTGCACCGTGCTGAGGATGCTAATCATGCCATTGATGGCTCTCATGGTGATGACGGCCAAAGAGGCACTAGATGCATTGCAATGGAGACGGCAGAGGTGCATTCCATGCTGTTTAGTGGTTGCATGTGCTAAATGATGGGCATGGATGGATGGATCCATTTACTGGTGCAGTGCAGCAGCGATAACGACCTGGAAGCAGCCTGTGGCGAAGCTCAAGGGCCAATGGTTTGCGAGCCCTGCAGGACAGAACCGTATAGTCTAGGTCCGGTAAAGATCAACATTGGCGACTGGATGGATGGATGGATGGATGGATGGATGGAATGGAATAGAATAAAATAAAGTAGAATAAATAAACCAAAAAAATGGATAATGAAATGAATCAAATCATATCTACCATGCATAAACGTTGGGAATCTTGTACATGTTGGAAGATGGGAATACAGGTAAAGAATCCAATTCCATAGTTGCATCAGCGCACGGCGAAATTATGGAGTTTCATGTCGGGGCCACAGAGAATCGAGAGGCCCCGCTCCCCTTTGCCGCGACAACCTCCCTGCTGCACCAGGACCAAACATCACGCGCCAGGGCCGTCGAGTCGTTGGAGGCACGCCTTTTTGTTTTGCTACAAACCCGCAGTCGCTGCTTTTCCTTTTTCCCTTCTTCTCCTCTCCTCTACCAACGCTCCTCGTCAGAATTGCAATGGCTTCCAAGGCCATGTGGGAGGTCGATCCCGAGACCCGGTCCAAGGTACGGCGCATCTTCCTACTTGCCCCCCCTTTCGCGAGCCGTCGCATCGTCTGCTGCTGGCCGGGAACCCCCGATGAACAACGACTGACCTGATGTCTTGTACTGTGCTGCTGTAGTTGGCTGCTCTGCAAAAGGAATCCAAGAACAATGTCTGCTGCGACTGCAATGCCCCGTCGCCGCAGTGGGCGTCGCCCAAGTTCGGCATCTTCATCTGCTTGACGTGCGCCGGCGTCCACCGCGGGCTCGGCGTCCACATCTCCTTTGTCCGAAGCATATCCATGGACGCCTTCAAGGCCAACGAGATTGAGCGCATGCGCCTGGGCGGCAACGAGGGCTGGAGGAAGTTTTTCGAGGAGCACGACGACACCAAGATGAGGGGGCTTAGCTGGGACGACGCCACCATTGCCGAGCGGTACAGCGGCGAGGTCGGCGAAGAGTGGAAGGAGAGGTTGACGTGCAAGGTCGAGGGACGAGACTATGTGCCCGGCGAGAAGAGGCCCGTGACCACGCAGTCGACTCCCGCCGCTGCGAAGCCGTCGACCCCCCTCGGCGGCTCCGCAAACCGAAGCCAGAGCCCCCAGCAGGGCGGTAAGGTCAAGGTGGACGACAAGTATTTCGCCAAACTGGGGGCAGACAATGCCTCACGGCCCGATGGCCTGCCTCCCAGCCAGGGCGGAAAGTATGCCGGCTTCGGAAACATGCCTACGCCCGACAAGTCCAGCCAGGGAGGAATAATGCCGGGGTTTGACGATTTGCAAAAGGACCCCATGGGCGCCATCACCAAGGGATTCGGCTGGTTTGCCTCCACCGTGTCCAAGACGGCCAAGACGGTGAATGATGGATACATTCAGCCCACCGCCAAGAGCGTGAGTATTTTCCCCCACTTGTTTCTATGAGTCTTGCTCTCCAGAGTACCAGCAATTGCTCTTACTCTACATGAAGCTAACCCATCTGTTTTCCTCTACTTCTAGATTGCCGACGGTGAGTTTGCCAAGCAGGCCCAGTTGACGGCCGCCCAAATCGCCAAACAAGCACAGCTTGCCGGCAAGAACGCACAAGAGGGCTTCACCAGATTTGTCGAAGGCCCCGAGTCTACCAAGCGAAACGCGCCTCTGGATGCTAGCCGCAAGGACTTTTGGGATGACTTCTCCAACTTGGCTGAGCAGCAGAAACCCAACAATGCCATCGGCACAAGTGCTATAGGCATGGGCAAGAAGACGGCCCCGGGAGCCCCGGCCCAGAAGCCCAAGGCTGGCGACGAGTGGGATGATTGGTAAACAGTTGACATGGTTTCAGGTTTGCTGGCGTTGGAGTACTATGGCCTGAAGAGATACACTTTTTTTTGGTTTTGACGAAATATGAGCGTTTGGAATAAATTGACAAGACGATAGCCGTCATCCAAGACACGATGGCCCATGTACCAATTATGACGAGTGGCCTCGAGGCGAATCCAGGGCGACGAATGAGCCCGGATGGAGCAACGACATGATGAAAGCTGCTTAGACAAGCCTGCTACACAAGGTATACACCATCTTATATGTATACCTGCTGCTCAGGCCACAAGAGGAGGGTATTACGTGGGGAAGAATGCGGCCGGGGGAGAAAGACTCATGTATATACAAGATGCATCTAAATAGTAATTCATTTTTCCCATTCAATTTTTGTTTCCATGACCTCTTCCCCTTGCCTGCTGTTGAGATGAGTGAAAATGCCCGTCCCTTTTGTCTCTGGCCCGACGCCGGGATACCTGTCACGTGAGCGAGTATCCGAGGTTGCACGGGAGCCGGCCCTAGCCGGCAGCTTGTAGGTCTTTGGTCTCTTGGCCCGGCTATTTCATACTCGCATGTCGAGATCGGGACCGTCCCTCATTTCTGGTCACATCCAACCCATCACATCTCCAGAAACCACAATGTCTGCCCTGCGGATTCTCGTCCCCGTGAAGCGAGTCATTGACTATGCTGTAAGAAGAGCCCTGATTCCCCATTGTTCGCCGCGAGGAGCATGTCAATTGACCCGAATGGCGACACAGGTCAAGCCGCGAGTCAACAAGGCCCAGACGGGCGTGGAGACGGCCGGCGTCAAGCACTCGATGAACCCGTTCGACGACCTGTCGGTCGAGGAGTCTGTGCGAATCCGCGAAAAGAAGCGCGCGCCCGGCGGCGTCGAAGACATCTGCGCCTTCTCGGCCGGCCCGCCCAAGGCGCAGGAGATTCTGCGGACGGCCATGGCCATGGGCGCGGACCGCGGCATCCACGTGGAGATCAAGGACGGCGAGGAGCTGGAGCCGCTGACGGTGGCCAAGCTGCTCAAGAAGTCGGTGGAGGAGCAGAAGAGCAACCTGGTGATTCTGGGCAAGCAGAGCATCGACGACGACGCGGGGCAGACGGGCCAGATGCTGGCGGGCCTGCTCAACTGGCCGCAGGCGACGCAGGCGAGCAAGATTGAGTTTGGGGAAAACGACTCGGTGACGGTGACCAAGGAGATTGACGGCGGCGTGGAGACGGTGCGGGCGAAGCTGCCCATGGTGATTACGACCGACTTAAGGCTCAACACACCGCGGTACGCCACGCTGCCCAACATTATGAAGGCGAAGAAGAAGAAGCTGGACAAGAAGACGCTCGAGGACTATGGATTGACAAATGACAAGAGGCTCAAGGTGCTCAAGGTTACAGGTGAGTTGACATGTGATTTTCCATGGACAACATGAGGCTAATGGATGTGTGATGTGCAGAGCCACCGCAGAGACAGGGAGGCGGCAAGGTCGAGGATGTCGACGGGCTGATTGGCAAGCTAAAGGAGCTGGGCGCTTTGTAAAAAGGGGGGAAATGCGTACATGTTAGATTTGGTTGGTATACCTGTTGTTAGCTCGATGTTGCATTTACGCCCACGGTGGACTATGATTACACGGGAAATGGTGTTGTTCATTGTGACGTCTCCCAATCTCTCATGGTTGAGAGCCAAGCCTATTCTCCATCAAAATGCACTGCAATTGACTTGCATACTGAACCAACGTCTCTGTATTGTTCCATCTGCCCCGCCATCAATATCCGTCTCAAGTATGTCATGCCGCAACTCGGATCCAATCCAATGGCTTTTACAGCAGTTGTTTGCATATGCATGCAACTCACGCCCTATTACTCAGGCCATGCCACAACATCCCCACGCCCTTTCTGCATCTCCAACCTCGTCTCGTCTTTTTCTCTTCCTCTTTTTCTCTTCTTCTCCCGCAAATCCCGCTCCCCCAATCCAATTCAATGACTGCATTGTCATAATAGGGCACACGAGCCACAACGATATCGGCGCCCCAGAGCTCGCCCAAACAGGTCAAGCTGCAATTCTCAAGGTGGCACTAACAAGCCAATCCAGCCAACCATTGGCCAGCAATTAATCTCTGCGCCAAATCATCATTGCGCTGAGAAAAAAAAAAAGCCGATGCCACTAAACTATTCTCTGACCCCTCCGATGCACCCTTTTCTCCCTCTCCTCTTTTTCCTCGTCTCTCTTTTTTTTCTTTCCTTCTCTTCACCATCTGTCAGAAGAGTCAACAGTCCAATTCGCACCTTGTGCAAAACAAACCCGCATCCGCTCAGTCCAATCTATTTAGAGTGCCTCGTGCCTCATTTATCCATCTTCGACTTGCCGTTTCTCAATCCGCCCTTATGAACGGGCGCCCGTCGGAATTCACTTCTCAGGTATGTGACTCTTTTTTTTTTATGTCTTTTTTGTGCTGTGATATCACCCACGGCTCCCCACGTGCCCTTTTACATACAACTCCATTCTCCCCCACATTGGGCAGCTTTGGAAGAGCCCTCGTTTGCGTACATGATCAAAATTCTGCATCAATTGCTTTCAAAAATGCTAACATTATGTGTTTTACAGGACTATCTCTCTGGTTGGTGCTACCATGACTCACCCCCCTCATGATGTCAACTAACAACAAGCTTCTCATAGACCACCTGTGGAGGGCCTTGTCAGCTTAAAATATCTGCCTCCCACCACCTGTCATTTACCAAAAGAAAACCAAACCTCGAACCTAATCCGAACTCGCCGCTGCCATGTTCTCCAAGCTGGCAGCTAATTTCGCCCAGCGAGCGGCTGGCTCTGCCACGAGCGCCTCTCGCCGAGTGGCCTTCCAGACCCGATTCTCGTCCAGCCAGACGCTTGCCAATGGCACCAAGGGCAGGAACATGCCTTTCCAGCAGCCATTGGCAACTCAGCCTGCCGGGACTGTGCCCGCTACATTCACCATTCGAGTAAGATGCGCCACATAGACTTGTGTATTATTCGTATAACCGTGTACTGACACGATTCTCCCAACAGGATGGCCCCATCTTCCGCGGCAAAGCCTTCGGCGCCAATGCTAACATCTCTGGCGAAGCCGTCTTTACCACGTCTCTGGTTGGCTATCCCGAGTCCATGACGGACCCCTCCTACCGTGGCCAGATTCTCGTCTTCACCCAGCCCCTGATTGGCAACTATGGCGTTCCCTCCAACGAGCGCGACGAGTACAACCTCCTCAAGTACTTTGAGTCCCCCCACATCCAGTGTGCCGGTGTTGTCGTCTCCGATGTCGCCCTCAACTACAGCCACTGGACTGCCGTCGAGAGTCTGAGCGAGTGGTGTGCCCGTGAGGGCGTCCCCGCCATCTCCGGCGTCGACACTCGAGCCATTGTCACCCACCTCCGAGAGCAGGGTTCTTCCCTCGCTAGGATCTCCATTGGCGACGAGTACGATGCCGATGAGGACGAGAGCTTCGTCGACCCTGGCCAGATCAACCTGGTCAAGCGCGTCAGCACAAAGGCTCCCTTCGTGGTCGAGTCCCCCGGCGCCGACCTCCACATCGCCCTCATCGACTGCGGTGTCAAGGAGAACATCCTCCGCAGCCTGGTCAGCCGAGGCGCCTCGCTCACCGTCTTCCCCTACAACTACCCGATCCACAAGGTCGCCCAGCACTTTGACGGCGTCTTCATCTCCAACGGCCCCGGCGACCCAATCCACTGCCAGGAGACCATCTACAACCTCGCCCGCCTGATGGAGACGTCTTCCGTCCCCATCATGGGCATCTGTCTCGGCCACCAGCTCCTGGCCATGGCCGTCGGCGCCAAGACCATCAAGATGAAGTACGGCAACCGAGCCCACAACATCCCCGCCCTCGATTTGACCACCGGCCAGTGCCACATCACCAGCCAGAACCACGGCTACGCCGTCGACTCCAGCACCCTGCCCAACGACTTCAAGGAGTACTTTGTCAACCTCAACGACGGCAGCAACGAGGGCATGATGCACCGCACCCGCCCCATCTTCTCGACCCAGTTCCACCCCGAGGCCAAGGGTGGGCCCCATCGGACAGCTCCTACCTGTTTGAGAAGTACCTCGAGAACGTCCGCGCCGCCAAGAGCGCCCAGCAAGTCTACAAGGACAACCGGCCTAGCCAGTACATCCTCGATGTCCTGAGCAAGGAGCGTGTTGGTGTCGAGCCTGTTCCTCTTGTCGGCCTTGCTTAAAGCAGTGTTGAACTTTGGATCTCAAGGGGTTTGCGTTTTGGGCGTTTTAACGTAATGGGGAAATTTAGAATGTTTCATGGTCGTTTGGCTTTTACTTCTAGTTACTTTTAACTAGAAAGAATTACAATTACTTGATATCACATGTAATCAATTATCGCTTGTGACTGTTTCTTGGGGATTCCTCCAGTAGTAGATGAAGCCAACAAGATCTCCAAAGGTGCTTGACTTGCTGTAGAATTGTAATTGACAACTGAACACAAGATAATAAAGTAAACAAATGTCACCGACAGATAGAAAACATACGAGATAGATTGCTCCCAGCAAACATGGAGAAATATGAGCAACACTTCTCATCAAGGACAACCGGACCACGTCAACATAAACAAGACTCATACATGTTTATACATAGGTATCCTACATTAATTCATACACGCATATAGGATCCTCAAAAGGGGGATCCAATGCAAAAAAAAAAAAGCCACAAGGGGCCATCGCCAAACCCTCATATCCATCTTCCCTCGTGAACCCCCCCCCCCCTCCCGTGTTGCCACCCTATTATTATATCCCTGTATCAACCCCCCCCCCCTTAAAAC
>MDJU01000109.1:0-70473 GCA_001721665.1 Trichoderma pleuroti
ATTAGCAAAACTAGAAGGCGGATATAATTGAAACCTACTAAGAAACCACATGGAAGAAGATAATTGCGAAAGCCTTGAGGAATGAGCACAAACACAATGATCGCTGTTCGACGAATATTCACCAGCAGGTTTCGGTGACATCTACAAAGGGGTACCTCAAGGAATGCCAATGTCCCCACTGTTGTCAATTTTAGCACTAAAAGACTATCTAAGTCAACAGGAACCCAATGTAGTCCCAATAAATTATGCTGATGATCAGGAATTCGCTTCAAAACAAGACTTTATTGTAAAGGACGACCCAAGCAACGGAATAGTTCACGCAACAGAAAAATGTAATTGACAAATGAGAGATGGACAGATAACAAAGGGTGGATCTAAATTTTTAGGATTCAGACTAACCGAAAACTGAGAACTTATTTCCGAAACACGTAAAGGAATTAAAGCTGGAGTTCACGAATATATAAAATGCATCTACACAGTTGAAGGAATGAAAAGATTAAGAAAGGTAAAGAACCATAACAATTTAAAGAATTTCGTAGACTGATTAGTGAACAATAATAAAAAAACTGACCCAAAATTAATTCTAAGCAATCTTACGAAGAGAAATATCTTTGGATTCATTATGTCATGTATGAACATAAATGATTGAACCAATGACCACGCATTAGAGGATCGTAGAAAAGCAATGAGAAATCACTTGGATAAGCTACACAAAAATTCTCTGACTGGTCGTGTTCCTGATAATTTGGACTCAAGCAGATCAGTTCCTTTCTTATTAAACGTTATTAACTGTGTAATTTCATCAGCTAAGAAAAAAGTTAATAAAAAAGTCTAATAATCGCGACTGTAAGTATAAAGATTAGTAATCAATAACTAAACTTAATCGAAAAAGAATAGTCGACTATATTCCGAATAAGACATAAAACCTGGTTACGAAGGTGCAATTCCTTCTACTTACACCTCATTAGTCGAGATGAGGAAGTATTAATTGTTAGAATTTGTAATATAGTTATTATAACATTCCAGGGTTTAACACCCATCGGTATATTACAAGATCTGTAGCATGTAAATGCTAGGTGGTATGATATAGTGTAACTCTATAACAGATCAATACAAGTGGTACTTCAGCGATAGTACCTGGGTGATATCGGAAAACTGCATCCAGGAATCTGATGAACAATTTGAACAACGCATATACAGTATGAGCTTAACTTTAGTACTTTTTTTAATCGGAATCCTTGGTTTCGTATTTAATAGAAAAAATATAATATTAATGCTTATTTCTATAGAAATAATGCTATTATCTATAACATTCTTAATATTGGTTAGTTCTATTAATTTAGACGATATAATAGGACAAACATATGCTATATACATCATAGTAGTTGCTGGTGCAGAATCTGCCATTGGTTTAGCTATTTTAGTAGCTTTTTATAGACTAAGAGGAAGTATTGCAATAGAGTATAAATAATGTATTTAAGTATAATTATATTACCTTTATTAGGATCTATAGTATCCGGATTTTTTGGTAGAAAAGTCGGTGTGACAGGTAGTCGTATCTTAAGTTGTTTAAGTATAATAACAACTACAATTTTAGCTATTATTAGCTTCTTTGAAGTAGGATTTAATAATAATCCTATATCAATTAACCTATTTAAATGATTAGATAGTGAATCATTTAATATGGTTTGAAATTTCCAATTTGACAGTTTAACAGTATCTATGCTAATACCTGTTTTAGTTATTAGTTCTTTAGTTCACGTTTATTCTATTGGATATATGAGTCATGATCCTCATAGTCAAAGATTCTTTAGTTACTTAAGTTTATTCACTTTTATGATGATTATCTTAGTAACTGGTAACAATTATTTATTAATGTTTGTAGGATGAGAAGGTGTTGGAGTATGTTCATACCTTTTAATTAGTTTCTGATTCACTAGAATCGCAGCTAATCAAAGTTCTTTATCAGCATTTTTAACTAATAGAGTAGGGGATTGTTTCTTAACTATTGGAATGTTTGTAATATTATGATCTTTAGGTAACTTAGATTATAGTACAGTATTTTCATTAGCTCCATATATTAATGAAAATATAATAACAATAATAGGTATCTGTTTATTAATAGGTGCAATGGCTAAAAGTTCTCAAGTAGGACTTCATATTTGATTACCTATGGCCATGGAAGGTCCTACTCCAGTATCTGCCTTAATACACGCAGCTACAATGGTTACTGCAGGAGTATATTTATTAATACGTTCATCTCCTTTAATAGAATATAGTTCTACAGTTTTATTAATATGTTTATGATTAGGTGCTGTTACTACAGTATTTAGTTCTCTTATTGGTTTATTCCAACAAGATATTAAAAAAATTATTGCTTATTCTACTATGAGCCAATTAGGTATGATGGTTATAGCGATTGGATTATCTTCTTATAATGTTGCTATTTTCCATTTAATAAATCATGCTTTCTATAAAGGTTTATTATTCTTAGGAGCTGGTGCTGTAATACACGCTGTTGTTGATAATCAAGATTTAAGAAAATATGGTGGATTAATTTCTTTCTTACCTTTAACTTATACAGTTATATTAATAGCTAGTCTTAGTTTAGTAGCCTTCCCATTTATGACTGGATTCTTTAGTAAAGATTTTATTTTAGAATCTGCATATGGTCAATATCATTTTAGTAGTATTAATGTTTACTTTATTGCCACAATTGGTGCTGTATTTACTACATTATACTCTGTTAAAGTTATATACTTAACTTTCTTAGCAAATCCTAATGGATCTGTTAATTATTATAAAAATGCTCATGAAGGTGATATATTCCTAAGTTTACCTCTAGTTATATTAGCTATATTTTCAATATATTTTGGTTATTTAACTAAAGATATATTTATAGGTTTAGGATCTGGATTCTTTATAGATAATAGTATATTTATTCACCCTATGCGTGAAATACTAATTGATACTGAATTTGGTGTACCTACTATATTTAAATTACTTCCTTTCTTCTTAACTATATTATTCTCAGTATTATCTATAGTTTACTACGAATATATGCCTAAAGTTGTAGTAGATTTTAATTTAACTAACTTAGGTTATTATATTTATGGATTCTTTAACCAACGTTTCTTAGTAGAATTCTTCTATAACAAATATATAGTTAACACTGTATTAGATTTAGGAGGTCAAACTACTAGAGTATTAGATAAAGGTAGTGTAGAATGAATAGGTCCATATGGATTTGGAATAGCTTTAGTAAAAGCAAGTAAAACAGTATCAGGTTTAGGTAAAGGTGTAGTTACTGATTACGCTCTTTACATATTAATAGGAGCTTGTTTCTACTTATCTATCGCCACAATATTCACTTTCATTACTTTCGATATATTATTTATTGTAGCCATAGCAAGCATATTAATAATGTTTATGGGGAGTGTCTCTACTAATGATACGAGCCCCTCACGTTAATAATTATATTGCTAGCGTACTTCGTTAGAATCATGCTAAAGAACAACAATATATTTGTGCTGCGAAGCTAGCAAGATAATGTTGTTTGTACTTTACATTAGTACGTAATATTAATATCTCTATGTGCTGTATTCATATAGAAACAATGCATAATAAAGTGTCGCAATTCTAGTGATATTTGATTATAAGTAATTTCTCTTAGTAAAAATATCATATATAATATTTGCTGGTGAAACAAAGAGATATATAAATATTGAATATTTAGCTCCGTACAAAGTTATATTGCTATAATTATAATTATTAAATTATAAGTGCTTTATTTACGATGTACTCCGCTCATATATTACTTAGAATATTTGCTGGTGAAACAAAATATTAGCTTCATACAGAATTAAATTGATATAGAAGCTACATATTACAAACTATAATTTAGTATTCACGGTGTATTCCGCTTATA
This sequence comes from Trichoderma pleuroti, assembly GCA_001721665.1. Lineage (NCBI taxonomy): Eukaryota > Fungi > Ascomycota > Sordariomycetes > Hypocreales > Hypocreaceae > Trichoderma > Trichoderma pleuroti. The sequence continues at coordinate 3,929 of MDJU01000109.1, forward strand.
AAATAGACCGGTTGTGCATAGTTATAGCTATAAAAATATATTTAGAATATTAGCTCCGCACAGTATAGAAGTTATAGATTATCTATAAATAACTAAGTAAATTCTTATTTACGATGTACTCCGCATTATTAATAGCAAGCTACAAAGATGTCTATTTCATACTACGAAGCATTAATGCTATTATTTAGTGTTAATATCTTTATATGAAAAGCGACAACCATATTATTATATAATAATATTTTGTTGTTATATTTATAACCTTTTGCATATTATGCAGTATATATATTTAAGAGTGAGTACTTCTATCCACTTTTAATAATTTATTATTAAAAATAATAAATGGATACAGCAAGCTCTACTTACAAATATATAATAAACATTTATATAATACATATATAGCTTTTATGTAGGATTAAAAGTAACACTTCTTTGCTAATCCAAAGGATATGCATTGACTATATAGTATAGTCAAACTTATATATGTATTAATAATTGGCTATTTATACTTAGTATAAGTAGACCACAATAATCATTATTAAAAATAAAATGAGAATATTAAAAAGTCACCCTTTATTAAAATTGGTTAATATGTACGTGATTGACCATTCACAACCAAGTAATATAAGTTACTTATGAAACTTTGGTTCTTTATTAGCAGTTTGTTTAATCATACAAATAGTTACAGGTGTAACTTTAGCTATGCACTATAACCCTAGTGTAGCAGAAGCATTTAATTCTATAGAACATATAGCATAATGTGTTCTTTAAATCCGGCTAAATTGCTGGAAACCCTTATATAGTAATCAGCAGGTGACCTAAACTATTTATGCCTGCCAATTTTAGGAGGTAACTTAAATTATTTATGTCTACCAAAACATATAAGACAATCAGCAGGTAACCTAAGGAGTATTTAAGTTTATCAATACTTATTGCCACCTAGGATCTTCAGAGACTACACGCCAGACATCCTTGAAAAGATGAAGATATAGTCCAATTTTTACTGAGAAGTAAAATAGGAATGAATATCTATCTATGCTTTGTTAATTCAGGCATAATTTTATTCTGATTTATTTCTGTATCAGGTATTAAAAATAAAATGGGATTTTGTCATTATTCTAGTGAAGCTATGCAGCGTTCACAGGATGAAAATTTTAATAAAATAAATATAAATGATGAATTTTTACACTGATTTAGTGGATTTACTGATGCTGAAGGTAATTTTTTAATTACTATAGATCGGAATTATGTAAAATTAAGATTTAAAATTAGTTTACATAGAGATGACTTAAAAGTTCTTCAAATTATTCAATCAAATTTAAATATAGGTAGAATAGTAGAAGAAAATAATAGAAATCTTTGTTCTTTTATTGTAGAAGATGCTTCAGGTATAAATACAATATGTTCAATTTTTAATCATTATCCTTTACACACTAGTAAAAAACTAGATTTTCAAGATTTTTATGAAGCTTTGCTTATTAGAAATAAAAATAAAAATTTATCAGAGACTCATCTAGAAAGAATATTATCTTTAAAAAATAATATGAATTCTAAAAGAGAAATATTTACATATAATACAACAAAATCTCAAATTATAATAAACCCTAACTGATTTATAGGTTTTATTGAAGGTGAAGGAACTTTTGGTATCAAGACTGGGTCTTCATTGTATTTACAAGTGGCTCAAAAAAATACAAGTCAGCAATGTTTAAATGCAATAACTAATTATTTAATTAGTTTATCCAGTAATACTAAGTATTTTCACATTCAAAATAATAAAATATTACCTGTAAATGTAACAAGTACTACTAATGTTAGAACTAATGTTGTATCATTGGTTGTAGCTAATGTAGACGCTTTATATTACTACATTTTACCTTTATTAGATGAATCTAAATTTTATAGCCGTAAAGCCATAGATTTCAAATTATGAAGAATGGCTTTAATCTTAAAAATTAGTGGATATTATTATACACTTGAAGGTAAAAATTTATTTTTAGATATTTCAGAAATTCTTAATAAAAGATATAGTACTACTATGCCAATTGAGAATGTTGATGAAATAATTAATAATATTAGTAAAAAATTTGAGGATATTATAAAAAAAGATCCTCCTTTTGATATAAAGTTAGATTTGCCGCACACTGAAAATGTACGTAAATTTAGTATAGCCAATAGATCTGAAAACCCAAAAATTGTTTATATTTATACAAATGAGGGTATGGTCGAAGGATCTCCTTTTATTTCATTTAGTGCGGCTCATAAAGCATTAGGATTAAATCCTAGTAGTAATACTTGTAATCGTTATATTGACACAAATAGATCATATAAAAATAAATATATTTTCACATCTAAACCTATAGATAGCGCGTCTAGGGATTAGGTTTATAGTAGATGGAAATTTACCCTTAAACGCAATGATTATGCGTGATGTAAATAATGGATGATTAATTCGTTACTTACACAGTAATACAGCTTCAGCTTTCTTCTTCTTAGTGTACTTACATATAGGTAGAGGTTTATACTACGCATCATATAGAGCACCTAGAACATTAGCTTGAGTATTAGGAACAATAATACTTATCTTAATGATGGGAATAGGTTTCTTGGGTTACCAACATAGCCCAAAATGGTTTAATAATGGTGTTATTTTAAATTCAACAAAGTTTAATAGTACATATAAAAAAGTAAGATGTTACAGTACATCTTCATCAGTAAACAATAAACGTTCTATTGTTTCAGACTTTCTAACGGATAAAAATATAAAACCTGTTTTTATATTTGAAGATATTAGAGATGTAAATACTAAAGATAAAATTAAAGATCAAACAAAAGATCTAAGTGGTATTTATTTAATTTTAAATACGATCACTAAGGATTTTTATATAGGATCTGCTTCTACTGGTAAATTATATACTAGATTCTACAGACATTTAATCAATCTAACTGGAAGTAAGATAGTAAAGTTAGCCATAAATAAATATGGTATAGATAACTTTGTATTTATAGTATTAGAAACATTTACAGAAAAGACTACTGTAAAAAATAATAAAAACCTTTTAGATGTAGAAGATTTTTATTTAAAATCTTTATTACCTAATTATAATATATTAACTGAAGCAGGGTCAAGTTTTGGATATAGACATACTGAATTAGATAGAATAAAAATGAAAACTAATTACAGTGAAGAACGTCGTATGCTCATAGGTAATTTAAATAAAAATAAAAAACTTAATGATATTACTATAGAAAGAATGAGACAAAGTGCTTTAAATAAGAATAAAGTAGAGTTTAGTCAACAAGGTTTAGATAATATAAAGAAAACAGTATCTAAACCTATTATAATTTATAATATTGAAAATAATACAGTATTTGGTGAATATAATAGTATAACTGATGCGGCTTTAAGTTTAAATTGTCATGCAAAAACAATACATAGAGCCTTAAAAACTAGAAAAAAAAGTACTATTAAGACGTTGAATTGTAAATTACAAATAACTATTAATCCATAGTCCCACAAGTTTAATTTCTTATGTAACTTCTAGAAGAAAATAAGATAAAAGTGGAATAACCTGACGGGGTTATTGAAGAATGTTAATTAATTCTTTGGCAATACTAGTGAAAACGATCAAAGTATTATATTATATAATAAGAGATCGTCGGTTCTCTAGAGGATCGCGACAGACTGGGTCACTGGTGGGTAGCTGAAATGCTGCTTAATGCACAGTCGGAACTACGGTGATAAGAGTCACTGCGGGATATACGAAATTAAAGTTATTCCGGCCTAATTATAATTATATTTACAATTAGGTATGTTTGTATGTACTTCCTTATGGACAAATGTCATTATGAGGAGCTACAGTTATTACTAACTTAATTAGTGCTATACCTTGAATAGGACAAGATGTAGTTGAGTCAACAACAAAAATTACAGTAATTAATTTAATTTGTACGATTATTTTATTTTCATTATTACCTACAATAGGAAATGTTCATAAAAATGCTCTAAAGAAATTTAATAAAATATTGGATAAAAAATATTATATTTCCATACCTTCATCATTTATAGCTTTTTTAGCAGGCTTAATAGATGGAGATGGTTATATTCAAATAACCAAAACCACTAAAGGGTTTATAACTATGAAATTAACTATTTCATTACATTTAGAAGATATTTCTACTTTAGAATATATTCAATCTGTTTTAAAATTAGGTACTATAAATACATATAAGGATGCAAAAAGTCCAACTTGTAAATTAGTAATAAATAGAACTGAATTACAGGAAATATTCTTTCCTTTATTAATTTATAATAATATATTCTTTTTAACTGAAACTAGAAATAATCAATTTAATCTGGCTATGCATATTTTAAAAAATGATATTAAAATGTATGACGATTTACCGTCAAAAGATAATATTCAAAACGTGTTTAAATTACCAGAAAACCCATACGATTATACATTATTACCTTTCTTTAAAAATTGAATTGTAGGATTTTCATGTTCTTCTTTATACCCAGGTGTTATCGAATTTGTTAAAGAAAATCCTCTTACCTATAAAAGAGTAAAAAAAGAATATAAAAAATTATGTTCTAATAGAGAGAGTTATTATTATATACTAAAATATGTAAGAAATTTGGAACATGTTAAAAACAAAGTTGAACATGTAAATAAAAGTTAGAACTTTTAGTGAATAAATAATCAAATAATTTAGAGATTAAATTGTTTATTCATAATCATATAACAATTTGCTTATGAAGCAGTATATATATTTAATTTAAATATATAATTAATTTGAAATTCTTGTAATTTTAGTTTTTTTGTTTATACAATTAACACAAGAATTATATAAATTTTCTTTTTTTTAACTAATAACAATGAAAAATAACTCTTTCAAATCTTTTATAGACACACCACTAAATTTAGAACAAAATACAGTCAAATCAGTAAATACTGACATCGTGGTTTGAGGTTCTAATTTAAATTCTACAGCAGGGCTAGGTCGTTTTACAAAAATAGAGAAAAACATGGTTGTATTAGCACCTTACCAAAAAAGTGTAATTATCGGAATACTTTTATCTGATGGAAATTTATCTTCTTCTAAACCACATGAAAATCCACATCTGACTTTTAAACAAGGTTTAAAAAACTCATACTATGTATGATTTGTTTACTTTATACTTGCTCACTATTGCAATGTTTACCCTAGTTTAGTTAAAAGTATTAGAACAAACAAAGTGGATCTTGCTATATATTTCCGTACTAGAGGGTTGCCATGCTTTAGCGAATTGAGATCTTTATTTTATATAGACAAAGTAAAAAGAGTACCTGAAGATATATATAATCTTTTAACTCCAGTAGCTTTAGCTCATATAATTATGGGTGACGGGTCTGCTCAAAAGTATGGTTTAATTCTTTGTACTGATTCTTATAAATTAATAGACGTAGTTCGTTTAATGAATGTTTTAATAATCAGATATAATTTAAATTGTAATTTACGTTTCCATACTCCAACTCAACCAAGAATTTATATAAGCTCACGTTCTATGCCAGCTTTACGTGAATTGGTAAAACCTTATATGGTTGAATCAATGTTATATAAAATTGGATTGTAATACTTACTTACGGTTTATAGGTTGGCCTCCGGTGTACGAAACACATAATTGTTTAAAATATAAATTATTCCTGGTTTTGAGCCTACATCTCTAAGAAAAGATGCATTTGTGAGGAACTATAAAATATAACCATCAGTACTACTAATATATTCTATTGGTGGTATATTAAAGTTCATAGGGCGAGGAAGAAGGTTCATTCTTTATTAAAAGTAATAATGATGGTTGTTTTCAGTTAAGACAAAGAATACATGCTAATTTATTTGAAGCATTTAAACTAGTATTTAATACTAATAGAAAAATAGATACTACAAATAATTTTAGTCAATTTAGTGTTAGTTCTAAATCTGATATACAAACAGTTATAAACTTCTTTTCTTTTGAAGGTTTACATCCTTTAATTGGGTTAAAGTATATTCAATATATTAAATGATTAAATAATCTACAAAATAGTGCACGTTATAATAAATTAAATTATCCTACACTGTAATATGGGCTCCTTAAAAATAAAATTATTTATTTTTTAGAGGCAAATGGGGAAAATTACAAAGACACTTAGTAATATAGTTAACCTCCAAATCACTAAGCAATTTGTAGCGGAACTTAATTCGGTTTATTAAAGGGATTAAGGACGTTCAACGACTAATGAGTGAGTTAAACCAACAATAAGCTCAACACGATAACCCCAGGATTTTATTAAAATTAAAATTCAAGACATAGTCTAAATATATCTGAGAAGATATAATATATAAATTAAAAGTTATATAAAATATATTGTCATTTGAGGAGGTTTCTCTGTTAATAACGCCACTTTAAATAGATTCTTTGCTTTACATTTTGTATTACCTTTTGTATTAGCTGCTTTAGCATTAATGCATCTTATAGCTGTTCATGATACAGCTGGAGCAAGTAATCCTTTAGGAGTGCCTGGTTATTACGATAGAATGCCTTTTGCTCCATACTTCTTATTCAAAGATTTAGTTACTATATTTATCTTCTTGTTTGGTTTAAGCTTATTTGTATTCTTTATGCCTAATGTATTAGGTGATAGTGAAAATTACGTAATGGCTAATCCAATGCAAACTCCAGCTGCTATAGTACCTGAATGATATTTATTACCTTTCTATGCTATATTAAGATCTATACCTAATAAATTATTAGGAGTTGTAGCCATGTTTGCTTCTTTACTAATCATATTAGTATTACCTAAAACAGATTTAGGTTTAACTAAAGGTTTACAATTCAGACCTTTAAGCAAAGTAATGTTCTATATATTCGTTATAAATTTCTTAATATTACAACAATTAGGGGCTAAACACGTTGAAAGTCCATTTATAGAATTTGGACAAATCAGTACAGCTTTATACTTCGCACATTTCTTAGTAATAATGCCTGTTACTAGTATAATAGAAAACACACTTGTGGATTTATATCAAATAAACAATCAAGCAAAATAATTCTTAGTTTTTAGAATAATATCTTTATATACTAAAAATTATATTGTTAATAATTTAAACTTATTATAGTAATCATAAATATAATATAAATTTTTATATTGATTACTATAAAAAGATTATGCTGTAAACGGATTTACACTTTGATTGCAAATCAATAGTCTGAGGTTCAATTCCTCCATAATCTTACTACAAATGTAGAACCTTAATTATGAAAACAATTTACTAATACTGAAATTCATAAATAATTTACTATATAAACCATATAGAATATATACAAATGTATAATAAAATCAAGATTTTAATTTTTATTATATACATTAATATAAAATAAAATCAAATAAATATTTAGTTTAAAGTATTAAGGCGGAGTATAAATAGGATTTTTTTTTAAGTAGAGCATAATTTAATAAAAGTAATTCTATAATAAAGAAAAATTTATCAAAATTTAAATGGAACAATTAATATAAAGCGAAAAGGAAGTGCGACTAGCTCGTATATTCCCCACACGCCTCGTTCTTTTTAATTATTAGCATTTATATAAATAAGGATTAATTAAGATTATTAATTAATAATTTTTAGCTAATAATGTCATTTAAATACCAATACTCTATTATTTCAAAATTTTGAGATTTAAAAAAGAAGAAGGAACCTTAAACCTAAATTTAAGATCTCAAATGTCTATGAACATTGAAAGATGATTTAATTCTACTAATGCTAAAGATATAGGAACTCTTTATTTAATATTTGCCTTATTTTCAGGATTATTAGGAACAGCCTTTTCAGTACTAATAAGATTAGAACTTAGTGGACCTGGTGTTCAATTTATTGCAAATAACCAATTATATAACAGTATCATAACAGCTCACGCTATATTAATGATATTCTTCATGGTCGACAAATGAAGACTATTTAATCTTAAATTTCAATCTAATTCCATATTGTGTAATAACCAAGACAATACTATTTATATTACAGAAAGTAAAAATAACAACTCTAATAGAAATAATGATGACAATGAAATACCTAAATATACTAAAGTATATATAGAAAACCCCTTTAACAATAGAAATCTTATTTTGAAAGTAGCGAAAAATCAAAAAGGTGTTTATGTTTGAGAAAGTAATGATCATGCTTATGTAGGACACTCTATTAATTTATATAATAGAATAAGCTCCTATTTTATGCCTTCTATTATTAAAACTAAAGCACGTAGAGTACTACGTCATTTTAATAAACACGGATTTCAAGATACAAATCTAACTATTTATATAATGGATGAAAATTCTAGCTTGGATGAAGTCGTAAAATTGGAACAACATTTTATTGACACTTTAAAACCAAGTTTAAATGTAGATTTAGTGGCAAGTAGTTCAGGTTATCATGAACCTATGAGCCAAGAAATAAGAGAAAGATTACGTAAACAAAGAGGTACTCCTTTATATATTTATAATGTAGAAGATTTCACTTTATTATATATATTTGAATCAAAACAACACACATATGATTCAATTAATATTCATCATAAAACTTTAAATAATTGTTTAAATGGAGGTGCAATATACTTAGACACTTTCTTTTTATCTTTAGATCAAATAGAATCTGAGAATATAAATTTATTAACTCTAGAAGAAATAAAAGAATTAATGAATAAAGCCCGTGATACATACGTAGTTAAACATCCAGCATCTCTAACAATATTAGCAGAATTTAAAGATGATTCTAGTAAGAATTTATTATTTCCGTCTTTAAATAGCTTAGCTGATCATTTACAAGGAGATCGTAAAACTATTAGACAATATTTAAAGGGTGAAAGATCTGGTTATTACAGAGGAAAATGAAAATTTTCATATAAAGATTAAATAGAATGGCATGGCCGGGTAAAGTAGAAATATTTTACTTTCTTTTCACTATATGCTGGAATACCCTTAGAGCCTTTAAAACTAGTACCGCAGACTAAAGGTTAGCAGTGGAATACAGTGACATCTTAAAGGATTGGGCAATCAGCAGGAAACCAAAGATAATAATGTTATCTAGTAGGTTCCTCAGAGACTACACGTGAAATATCTTAGTAAATATTTTATTTAAAGATAAAGATATAGTCCGTTCATACATGAAAGTATATGAGTAAAACGTATGCCAGCATTAATAGGAGGATTTGGAAATTTCCTAATGCCTTTAATGATAGGAGGACCTGACATGGCATTCCCTAGATTAAATAATATTAGTTTCTGATTATTACCACCTAGTTTATTATTATTAGTATTCTCTGCAGTTATAGAAGGTGGAGTTGGTACAGGATGAACACTTTTGAAGGATAAGGTGTTGCTCTTTGGTAACTTAGAGGCAATAAAACTCTACTCGATGCGTGAAACTCTGATAGCTCATATAGCTTGTATTATTAACTACTCACTTTTATCATTATTAGTAGTAAGAACGTTAATAGTATTCTTATACTCTTTTATTAAAAATATAAGTATTAGACAATACGCCTGGGAACATAATGTATTAATGTTAAATTCCCATCAGAGACTCAATGTAGAGCATCCAAACAATATAAATATATATGACCATTCTAGATCAATCAATAGATTCAAATATAGTGAAGACCAAGATAATTTTCATCAATGATTAGTCGGCTTTACAGATGGTGATGGAAGTTTTTCTGTCATCAGATCAGCCGAAGGTAAATGAACTCTTTTCTTTAAATTAACTCAAAGTACTTATAACTTAAGAGCAATTTACTTTATTAAAAAACAATTAGGCGTAGGTTCAGTTTACGTAGATTCTGATTGTAATAAAGCAGATTTTAGAATAAGAGATAGAAAAAGTATAGGTTCTAAGATTATACCTATATTTGATAAATATCCCTTATTAACTAGTAAATATTTTTCATATCAAAAATTTAAAAAAGCATATGAAATACTAGAAAATCCTAATTTATCTACAAAAGAGAAAGATAATCTACTACTAAATTTAAAAAGTGAACAAATGCCTATGGATTACATATCTCCTGCTTGAGAAGCAGTAAATTATGAAGTTAATAATACTAATGATGCTAAATCAATAATTAGTAAATATTGACTTATAGGTTTTACTGAAGCAGAAGGTAGTTTTTACCTTGTAAGTAAAGATAAAACTCGTATAGTTCATGCCTTTGAAATAACTCAAAAATTAGATTCTATCGTTTTAAAAGCCATATCCCTTATATTAGGTATAAATTTTGCTAAAAAAACAACATATTATGCAGTAGTGACTACTAATTCACGTGCTATTTCTAACATAATAGATTATTATAGTAAAACGATGAAAGGTATGAAAGCTGTAGAATTTAGAATTTGAGCTAGATCTTTTGTAAAACATAAAGGTAACTATGAAAAATTAAGTAAAATAAGAGATAATATAAGAATCATGAGAAAAGTCAGATTAAATGAAAATTTCTTAGTACATAAAAAAGATAAAGATTAGAATGGGTTTGGATGAAGGTATAGTCCAAACCATTATGCGAGTAATGGATATAACGATAGTATTTTGAATATACATTGGTAATTTTAATTATCTATTCAAAGTATGAGGTTATTAATGCAATTGTTACCCTCCTTTAGCTGGATTACAAAGTCACAGTGGACCTAGTGTAGATCTTGCAATTTTTGCTTTACATCTATCAGGGGTAAGTAGTTTATTAGGATCAATAAACTTTATAACTACTGTAGCTAATATGAGAACACCTGGAATAAAATTACATAAACTAGCTTTATTTGGATGAGCCGTAGTAATAACAGCAGTGTTATTATTATTCTCATTACCTGTTTTAGCTGGTGGTATAACTATGGTTTTAACAGATAGAAACTTTAACACTTCATTCTTCGAAGTAGCTGGTGGAGGTGATCCTATATTATTCCAACACTTATTCTTAAGAAATATTTTAATTAATTATTCCATTTTAGCTATTATACCCATAATTATAATAGCTCATAAATCTAGCCTTTCGTTTAAATTAAAGTATAGTACTTCTTCAATAAATAATTTTAATTTAGAGCCCTTTTACTCTAAATATAATGAATATTTACCAAACAATTCTTTACCATCAAAAAAATTCTTAACTTGATTTATAGGATTTACAGAGGGTGAAGGATCTTTTATCGTAAATAACCGAGGCGATCTTTGTTTCGTTATTACACAAAGTAACCTAGATATCTATGTATTAGAATTTATACAAGAAACTTTAGGATTTGGTAAAGTAATACCTCAATCAAAAAATACAAGCAGATACGTTACTCAAAATAAAAAAGAAATAGAATTATTTGTTTATTTATTTAATGGTAATCTTATATTACCACGTAGAAAGGAAAAGTTTGAAGAATTTGTAAAAGGATTTAATGCATGAGTATCTAAAGGAAATATTAGATTAGATACAGTTGAAATAAAACATACTTCAATTTTACCTAGTTTAGATAACCATTGACTTTCAGGTTTTACTGATGGAGAAGGTTGTTTTACTTGTTCAATAAATAATGATAAAGGATTTAGTTTTAATTTTAATATTGCTCAAAAATGAGAGCAAAATGTTAATATACTTAAACATCTTTGTTTATTATTTAATGGAGGTAAAGTATCAAAACATACTTCCAGTCATAATGCATATGAATATAGAATAAGTGGATTAGATAACTGTAAAAATATATTCACTTATTTTGATAGCTATAACTTGATTACAAAAAAATCAGCTTCATATGTGGCATGAAAAGAAGTACATGCAGATTTATTAAATAAAAATCATTTAGATCCTATCAAAAGGATTGAATTAAAAGAAAAAGCTAGATTAATTAATAAATTTAATTAAAATATGGGAATAAAAGTCAAGGTTTAACGTACAAGTTATTAAACTCTAAGGGCAAGTGTAAAAAGATATAAGACCCGAAAGAGTAAATATTCTACAATGAATATACCTTAGATTTAGTTAGTGTTTAGTCAATATTACTTGCAACTCTTAAGTATAATGCTTATATAATTGAGTATATGTTGTTATACATATTAATTATTAAATAAATGTAATATGACATTTAAATTATTAATATAAGGAAAAGTTAATATAAATACTAGCAATACTAGTGTTAACGGTCAATGAATATTCTCGTTCGAAGACCGTCGGTTATTTAAGTGACCGCTACAGACTGGTTCACTGGTAGGTGGCTGAAATGCTGCTTAATGTACAGTCGGTTTCTTCCGTATAATAAATATACGCACAAGCCCAGGATTATTATATCACTGGTACCTGGATTTAACAAGAGAATAAATAAGTAAGTTAAATTTGAAGAAATGGATTCTTCGGACACCCAGAGGTTAAATTTATAAGCCTCTTAATGTTGCTATATGCTGGAAAAGCTTCGATAACTAGTTTTAAATACTCCCTCTTTAATGACACAGTAAAAAAGTTAAAACAATGAAGTCAATCAGCAGGTAACACTTCTAATTATGAAAGTGGAACCTCAGAGACTATACGCAACAATACTGAAAATATAAAAAATATTTCTATTCATGTACCTACTCATTTAAAACCACTAAACGATGAACAGTTTGGGCATTATTTAGCTGGTTTAATAGATGGAGATGGTCATTTTAACAATCAACAACATTTAGTAATAGTTTTTAGCTCACCTGATGTACAATTAGCCTATTATATAAAAGAAACAATAGGTTTTGGACATGTAAGAAAAGTTAAAGATAAAAATGCTTATATATACGTAATATCTAATAGAGAAGGTATACTTAGAACTATTAATCTAATTAATAATAAATTAAGAACTACTAATAAATATAATCAAGTTATAACTCGTATACTAGAAAGTCCTAAATATTTAAATGAAAATATAGTCTTTAGTATAAATAATTCTAAAGATTTTAATAATCATTGATTAGCAGGATTTTCTGATGCAGATAGTAGTTTTCAAATTAAAATTATTACTAGAGAAATTAGACCTAGACCTGAAGTTAGATTAAACTTTCAAATAGATCAAAAACATAATGATTTACTATTATTAGTAAAAGAAATATTTGGCGGTAATATTGGTTATAGAAAAAGTCAAGATACTTATTATTATGGATCAACAAGTTTTGGTTCTGCTAAAAAAATAATAAAATATTTTGATAATTATCATCTACAATCTAGTAAACACCGTAGTTATCTTCAATGAAGAAAAGCGTATATTATAATACAAAATAATGAACATCTAAATGAAGAAGGTTTAAATACTATAAAATTGTTAAAAGAATCGATAAATAAACATTCAGTATAAGATAGAGTCCTAACAAGAATGGAAGTTCTTGAGTATTAAAATTAATAGATCTTTATAAGACTATTAACTTAATCAAAATAACTGTTATATTTTAATTATACCTGGTTTCGGTATAATTAGTACAACAATATCATCTAGTGCAAACAAACCTATATTCGGTTACATCGGTATGGTTTACGCTATGATGTCTATTGGAATACTAGGATTTATAGTATGAAGTCATCATATGTATACTGTAGGATTAGATGTAGATACAAGAGCTTATTTCACAGCCGCTACATTAATTATTGCAGTTCCTACAGGAATTAAAATATTCTCATGATTAGCTACTTGTTACGGAGGATCTATAAAAATGACACCAGTAATGTTATTCTCATTAGGATTTGTATTCTTATTCACAATTGGAGGATTAAGCGGTGTTGTATTAGCTAATGCATCTCTTGATATAGCATTCCACGATACTTACTACGTTGTAGCTCATTTCCATTACGTTTTAAGTATGGGTGCTGTATTTGCAATGTTTGCTGGATGATACTTCTGATCACCAAAAATGTTAGGTTTCAATTACGATTTAAATCTAGCTAAAGTGCAATTCTGATTATTATTCATAGGTGTTAATGCTACATTCTTCCCTCAACATTTCTTAGGATTACAAGGTATGCCTAGAAGAATAAGTGATTACCCTGATGCTTTTGCAGGATGAAATTTAATTAGTAGTTTTGGATCTATCGTAAGTGTAGTAGCCGCTTGATTATTCTTATACATTATCTACAGACAATTAGTAGAAGGTAAAGTAGCAAGCAGAAATCCTTGATTAACTCCTGGATTCTATACAGATATATTACAAGCTAATTTAAATAGAAGTTATAGTAGTTTAGAATGAGGATTATCAAGCCCACCTAAACCTCACGCATTTGTGAGTTTACCTTTACAAAGTTAAATATTATAATCAATAATAAATAATATTTAAAAAGATAGTTTTATTGCTATAACCACCGAAATACCCTTTTTTATACTATAATTATAAATAAGGTATTTCAAGTCTCATTAGCTCAATGGCAGAGCATGATACTTCTAATATCTGTATCTTAGTTCGACTCTAAGATGAGACTAAATTCCCAAATAATAAATAGTCTATTAATTATAAAATATTTCTGGCTATTTTTGCATCTATAAATAAAAAGTTTAATACTAATATAATTTGAGGCATAACTTATAGTTATAGCTCTAGAAATAAACAATTTAATTCATAAAAGATTAGAAATAAGAAGTAAGGAACACAAAATCCTAAATATACTTCACATATACTAGACAAAGTTAATCAATTTATGGCCTTATGGGGCCTAAGATTGAACGATTTTTAATCTTTGTTTTATGCTACACAATCAAAGTATTATTAACTTTCTATGATTAAAATGGGAACATTGTTAATAGAATAAATAAAATTAATAATGAAATGAAATTACCAATAACAGTTATTTCACTTATTGAAAATTTATTATTACTACTACCTGCGTTATTAGCAGTAGCTTACATAACTGTAGCAGAAAGAAAAACGATGGCCAGTATGCAAAGAAGATTAGGTCCAAATGCTGTAGGTTACTATGGTTTATTACAAGCATTTGCAGATGCTTTAAAATTAATATTAAAAGAATATGTAGCACCTACACAAGCTAATATTATTTTATTCTTTTTAGGACCAGTTATAACATTAGTATTTGCTTTATTAGGTTATGCTGTTATTCCATATGGACCTGGGTTATCTATAGGTGATATGGAATTAGGTATATTATTTATGTTAGCAGTATCATCTTTAGCCACATATGGTATATTATTAGCCGGATGAAGTGCTAATAGTAAATATGCTTTCTTAGGATCTTTAAGAAGTACAGCTCAATTAATTAGTTACGAATTAGTTTTAAGTTCTGTATTATTAATTATTGTAATGATAACAAATAGTTTAAATTTAAATATAAATGTTCAATTCCAAAAAATAGTATGATTAGCTTTACCACTATTTTGTATCCTAATAATATTCTTTATAGGTTCTGTAGCAGAGACTAATAGAGCTCCATTTGACTTAGCAGAGGCTATTTTTATTTAGATTTGGCCTCTTTAAAGATTACAAATTGCTGGAAAGTCTTTATTAAGAAAATCAGCAGGAATTCAACTTTAAAGTTGAATCTTCAGAGACTAGAGGTAATCGTTTAATACTTAGTATTAAATATGGTATAGTCCAGACTTATATGAGAATATAAGATTAATACATTCAAAATTATTTAATAAAACAAATACTTATTATAAAAACAATAACCATTTATTTCTGGTTAACACACAAAAAATAACCAAAATATTTTATTCTTCCAAATCAGATGCTCTTCCAATTGTAACACCTACTCCCGTATTTATTTTAAAAAACTTAAGTGATAAAGCTGGTGTAGATTCACACAGAGAAATCTTAAAAAATAAATCAGGTATTTATTCATTTATAAATACTATAAACGGTAAACAATATATTGGAAGTGCTAAATATTTATATATTAGACTTAATGAACATTTAAACAATAAAAAATCTAATACAAGTTTACAAAACGCTTTTAATAAGTATGGATTAGATAACTTTAATTGAGTGATTTATGAGTATTTTAGCTATGAAACTAAAATATTAAGTAATGAAGCTTTAACTAAGTTAGAAACTAGTTATATAAAAGCATTTGATTTTAATACTCTTTACAATATGAAAAAAGATGCAGTAAGTATGTTAGGTTATAAACATACGGATGAAGCTATACAAAAAATGATTGAACGTTTTAAAGATAAAAGCAATCATCCTATGTATGGTAAAAATCACAGTGAAGAAGTATTAAAATTAATAAGTAAACCTGGAGCATTAAATCCTATGTTTAATAAAAAACATAGTGATGAGACTAAAAAGTTAATGGCTCTAAAGAAAAATAAATATTTAAATGGTGTAGGTATCTACGATTTAGAAGGTAACCTTATCAAAACATTTAGTAATAATGTAGAATTAGCTAATTATTTAAATATATCTAAAGTAACTGTAGGTAAATATTTAAATAATAAATTGGTTTATAATAATAAGTATTTGTTTAAACCGAATACTTTTGAATAATTCGGAATCTGAATTAGTTAGTGGATTCATGACAGAACACGCAGCGGTTATATTTGTATTCTTCTTCTTGGCTGAATATGCTTCTCTGCTGTTAATGGGTATACTAACTAGTATATTATTTTTAGGAGGATACCTCTTAGATTTATCAATATTTATTTCTCCCCTAATCTTTTTGTTAGAGCTATTAGAAAGTATTTTTAGTTTAGATTTAATATTTTTAACAGAAATATTTTCGATATCTAATCCTACATTAGACGGAGTATACTCTGGTGTAGTACTAGGAATAAAAAGCAGTATTATGGTGTTTACTTATATATGAGTAAGAGCATCTTTTCCTAGAATTAGATTCGATCAACTAATGTCCTTTTGTTGAACAGTATTGTTACCATTACTGTTTGCATTTATAATATTAGTTCCATCCATATTATATATGTTTGGAGTCTTTTTTATAAATATAAGCTTATTCTAATTATTACCAGTTTATAACAAAAGGGTATTTCACTCTTTAATTTATAATAAAAGGTTAAGCTTATAAAACCATGAAACGCATGTCCATAGGTGTCATTTTATAATTTCAAGTTTTAACATATTCTATAATATGTTGTTATTTAATAATAAATCCCTTAAAGAGCTAAAAGCACAAATGACTGATTATGAATTTAATCAATGATTTTCAGGATTTACTGATGCCGAAGCAACTTTTCAAATTCGTATTCACAATAATGTAATCAGTTTTAATTATTCAATAAGTCTTCATATTGACGATAAAGAGACTTTGGAGTTTATAAAAGAAAAATTGAATTGTGGATCAGTTTACATTAGTGGAAATAAAGCAATTTATTATTTAACTAAATTAGCTGATTTAAATAGTAATTTAATACCATATTTAGAAAAATTTCCTTTAAATGGTATTAAATATTTAGATTATTTAGCGTTTAAAGAAGCAATTACTATTAAATTAAACAAGTCTTTATCTAATGATAAAAAATTAGAATTAATTACTGAATTAAAAAACAGTATGAATACTAAAAGAGAAAATTTTGATATGCCTTCTTTTCACAGTATAAATATAACACATTATTATCTATTAGGTCTTATTGAAGGAGAAGGAACTTTTTGCCTAAATGATTCTAAAAATATGGGTGTTTCTTTTAGTATTGCTCTTACTTCTGCGCAAACCTCTTTAATATATGCTATTAAAAAGTTTATTGATAGCTATAAGATTGAAGATACTAACCTAATTAACTCTCTATATTATCATGATATTATAAGTCAAAGATCTAATATTAGATTTAAAAAAAAATCTACTGAAAACGGTAAGCCAATTATAGAACTTACAGTAAGACAAGTAGGTTATATAATGGAATATCTTATTCCTATGTTATCTAATCTTAATTTTGTTACTAAAAAATATTATGATTTCTTAGATTGAAAATGTATTATAAATTTAATATATAAAGGTTTACACACGACAAAAGAGGGTAAAGAAATTATACTGAAAATAAGTAAAGGTATGAATAATTATCGTTTATCTACTAATAAATTATTAAATGATAATTTAACTGTTGGTATTACACAAAATTTAATAGAAGAAGTATTAAACATGGAAAATGTTTATATAAAAAATTTCTGATGGATTACGTATAAATGCTTCTACATTGTCTTTAGTTAAATCTCAACTTTTTTATTTAGAAGTTGAGAGTACCGACGGAGAAGTTATTATATTTAAAGATGCTAAATCTTGTGCAGAATATTTTAGTATTTCCACTCAGACTTTAAATGTAACAATATCAAAACAAGCTCTTATCACAAGAAAAGGGTTTATTGATAATAAAAATATCAAATATAAATTAACACGTAAACCGTTGTAACACACAATAGGTATATTGGTTTATTTTAAGAAGCTTAGTTAAAATTCATTTTTCTAAGTAGAGGGTGGAAGGGTGGCAATAAAAAATAAATAAAATTTATTATATAATTATTTAGGGATGCGCCTGCGAATATGCAAGTATTTTATTAATGTGTATTTTAATAAGTATTTTATTCTTAGGTGGATATTTATTACAATTTGATCATATTTATTGATTTGATCTATTAAATTCTATTTATGCTAATGTGTTTAATATAGAATGAATTGTATCATCAGAATATTTTGCATTAAGAGAATTATTAACTAGCTCTTCTGTAGATGGATTATTATCTGGTGTAACTTTAGGTATAAAAAGTTCAATAATGGTGTTTGTTTTTATCTGAGTGAGAGCATCATTTCCAAGAATAAGATTTGACCAACTTATGTCATTCTGTTGAACAGTGTTATTACCAATTCTATTTGCGTTTATAATACTAATACCTTCATTACTGTACATGTTTGGAATATTCTTTATAAATATAAGTTTATTCTAAATAGGTATTTATTATAAACAATATAATACGGAGTGTTTATAGATTTTTTTATAATAAGAGGGTAATTCACTCTCTAGTTTTTAGAAAAATACACTCTTTTTATCTATTATAGCCATGAAACGCATGTCCATAGGTGTCATTTTATAATTTAAAGTTTTAAAATAATATCTTATACAAGATGTTATTATCTTCATTATTAACTGTACCTGTAATTGGTACAATTATAGTTTCTAGTATAGACTCATATAAAAAAAGTTCAGTGGTTTATACAAAAACTATAGCATTAGTTACTAGTATAATAAATTTAATTATATCTTTAGTTATATTTATATTATTTAATAGTAGTACTAATCAATTTCAATTTGTACAAGAGCATTATAACGTACAATCTTTTGATATCTATCTGGGAGTAGATGGTATATCAATATATTTTGTATTATTAACAACAATAATAATGCCTATAGCATTATTATCTAACTGAGATTCTATAAAGGAAAATGTTAAATCTTATTTAATAATAATGTTATTACTAGAAACATTGTTATTAGCTGTATTCTTAGCGTTAGATATAATGGTATTCTATATATTCTTTGAAAGTATATTACCTCCTTTATTTATATTAATAGGAATATTTGGTTCAGATAACAAAGTAAATGCTAGTTATTATTTCTTCTTATATACTTTGTGAGGATCTTTATTCTTATTATTATCTATTTTAAGTACTTCATCTACTATGGGAAGTACAGACTTTGATACATTGTTTAAACTTAACTTTGAATATAAAACTCAAATATTCTTATTTATAGGAATATTTATAGCTTTTGCTGTAAAAACACCTACAATCTTTTTAAATGGTTGATTATTAAAAGCTCACGTTGAATCACCTTTAGGTGGAAGTATAGTTTTAGCTGGTATTGTATTAAAATTAAGTTTATATGGTATATTTAGATTAATTTTACCTATCTTACCTAAAGCTAGTTTAGATTTTACTTTTGTAGTATATACTATAGCTGTTATAACAATAATATATGCTAGTTTTAGTACAATAAGAACAACGGATGTAAAAGAATTAATAGCCTATAGTTCTGTATGTCATGCTGCTGTATATTTAATAGGAGTATTCAGTAATACTCTTCAGGGTCTGGAAGGTTCTGTAGTATTAGGATTAGCACACGGATTTGTTTCTAGTGGTCTATTTATTTGCGCTGGAGGAGTTTTATACGATAGAACTGGTACTAGATCTATCTATTTCTACAGAGGTATGGCACAATTAATGCCTATATTAGCAATACTGTTCTTTATTTTAACTCTAGGTAATTGTGGTACACCATTGACTTTAAATTTCATAGGAGAGTTTATGTCATTATACAGTATTGTTGAAAGATTACCAGTATTAGGAGTGTTCGCCTGTACTTCAATAGTATTCTCTGCAGCTTATTCAGTTTATCTATTTAATCGTGTATCATTCGGTGGTTCATTTACTAGATTCTTAGAAGAAAGTGTATATGATGTAAATAAAAGAGAATTCTTAATATTATTTATATTAGTTGCTTTCACTATAGTGCTTGGTATATATCCTAGTTTAATATTAAACGTATTAGATTATCCTGTAACTAATGTACTTTACAGTGTATAATAGTATAGTTTTTTAAATATTCAAAATATTTAATTAGATTTATTAGCAATACTAATAATTATAGACAACATAAATGTCTATAAACGTCTATAACTTAATGGTAGAGTACGTTAATTAAAAAACGAAGTAGATGTTCAACTCATCTTAGATGGAATTTAAATAAATACATAAAACTATTAAATTTTTAGTATTCTTTGTAGCTTATACTATCTATCTATTTAATAGAACAGCTTTTGGTGAATCTTTCACTAGATTCTTAGAAGAAAGTGTATATGATGTAAATAAGATGAATTCATCTTATTATTTATATTAGTTGCTTTCACTATAGTATTTGGTGTATATTCATCTTTAATTTTAAACCCGTTAGATTATTCTATGAATAATTTAATATATAGTGTATAATATAAATTACATGATTTTTACTAAATTACGGTTATTATTTTAAATAAAAAACACGTATTACATAATAATAAAGAAAGATAAATATGCCACAATTAACACCTTTTTATTATATGAACGAAATAGTATTCGCTTTTTCAATAATAGTAATATTATTATTCATACTATCTAAATACATACTACCAAGAATAGTACGTTTATTTTTATCACGTATGTTTATTAATAAAATATAATATAATTATCTAATTATATTGTAAATATTTTAATGTAAAAGAGTAATTTATTTATTCTTATTTGCAGATATTCAGCTCTTTAAAGATATATATAATAGTAGTTTATATACTACTAAATGGTTTTTAACACAAATTTATTCACAGAAATAAGAAGTCCCTTAGATCAATTCGAAATAAGAGACATATTAAACTTAGAAGTTTTAGGTGGTAATTTACACCTTTCTTTAACTAATATTGGATTCTATTTAATTATAGGTGCCTTAATAACATTAATATTAAGCTTAGTAGCTACTAACTATAACAAATTAGTAAGTAACAACTGATCTATAGCTCAAGAATCTTTATATGTAACAATACACAATATAGTTACAAATCAAATAAATGCTAGAAGTGGACAAATATACTTCCCATTTATTTACACATTATTTGTATTTATATTAATAAATAATTTAATTGGTATGATACCTTACAGCTTTGCATCTACAGGGCATTTTGCTTTAACATTTGCTCTTAGTTTTACAATAGTTTTAGGTGCTACAATTTTAGGTTTCCAAAAACACGGATTAAAATTCTTTTCATTATTAGTACCAGCTGGTTGTCCTTTAGCTCTTTTACCTTTATTAGTTAGTATTGAATTAATTAGTTATTTAGCCAGATGTGTATCACTTGGTTTAAGATTAGGGGCAAATATCGTAGCGGGACATATGCTATTAAGTATTTTAAGTGGTTTTGTTTACAATATTATGTCTTCAGGTATAGTATTTTTTGTTTTAGGAATACTTCCGCTAGCATTTATAATAGCCTTCTGTGGGTTAGAAATGATGATTGCGGTAATTCAAGCTCAAGTTTTCGTAGTCTTGACAAGTTCTTATATAAAAGACGGTTTAGATTTACATTAATTTAAGTAAGAATTTAGGCCACTACTATTGGTAAATTTTATTTTTAATAATATTAAATTATTAATGATTACACCAATTGAAGTAGACGTTTAATATATAAACATTGCTTATATAGAAGTTGCAATTATATTTATTAAATATAAAGTGCACAAAGACATTAACAGTTTCAAATTAATTATATTTTTCATACATTTTAAGATAGAGTAGTTGAATAAACGAGGGAGGGTTATAGAGGGTTATTTTTAATAAAATGCAGGTAAAATTAAACAAAATTTTAATTCAAGATATTTTTTAATATTTAGAATTATTAGAAATATAAATTTTTCTAGCCATGATTTTTAATATTATATAAATATAAATATCTATAACTTAATGGTAGAGTGCGTTATTAAAACGAAGTAGATGTTCAATTCATCTTAGATTGTATTTAAATAAATGTATGAAACTGTATAATTATTTAAAATTGAAAATGTTAAAAACTTACAACTATATATTAAAATATTTATGTTTACATAGCGGTGTAAATATAAAATTTATAAACAATGATTATGTTAAAGGCATTAATGTCACATTTGGTAACATAATATTAGAAATTTATGTAAATCTATATAAAGATGGATTTATAAGCTTTAAAAGACCGTTGGTTTGAATTGTTACTGAACAAAACCAATTAAACGGTGTAGGATACCCTTTAAAAAATGAGAGCAATAAACGTTATGACTCTACTATGTTAAATCTAAACTTAAATAATAAAAGAATGATGTCAACAGCTATAATAACACCTGCTGTATCATACGACAACCCTGATCAAAATAAAAGTATGATAACAAAAGAAAATAGAAAGAAATCAGGTGTTTATTCTTGAGTCCACTTAGAAACTAAAAGACGTTATGTGGGTTCAAGTGTTAATTTAGGAAAAAGATTATCAGAGTACTATAACTTTAATCATTTATCATCTAATAATAATATGATAATATGTAGAGCATTGTTAAAATACGGATACTCTGAGTTTAAATTAGAAATATTAGAATATTGTGATGCAAATGAATTAATAAGCAAAGAGCAATATTATATAGATGAATTAAAGCCTGAATTTAATATTTTAAAAATAGCAGGTTCAACTTTAGGATTCAAACATAGTGAAGCCACTAAAGAATTATTAAGTGAATTAGCCAAAGGACGTATATTTTCCGAAGAAACTTTAAAAAAAATGAGAGAAAAAACAATGTCAGAAGAAGCTAAAGAAAAAATTAGTCTTGCTCTTAAAGGACGTAAATTCTCACCAGAAACTATAAAACGTATGAGTGAAGCACTTATAGGTCGTAAAATAGTTAACCCAGAAACATTATTAAAATTAGCATTAAATAATAACAAAAGACAAATTGTTCTACTTACTAATATTGAAACAGGTGAAACTAAACAATTTCTTTTTATGAAAGAAGCTGCAGAATTCTTAGAAACATCACATACACAAATTAGAAATTATTATAATAAAAATATACCTTACAAAGGATATATAATAAATTTAAGTAAACCTGGTAATAAGAATTAAATTAGTTAACTTAATATTAAGCATAGTAATTTCTTAAATTAAATTATGAGGGAGGGATGGATTTGTTAAAAAATATACTAACAAGGAGCTTAATATAATAGGTTTTCGCTTATCTCATACCTTGCTAGAAATGTATCTTTAGGTTTAAGATTGGCTGCTAATATAACTGCTGGTCACATGCTATTAAGTGAATTAAGCGGATTTGTTTACAATATAATAAATTTAGGAATTATATTCTTTGTATTAGGTTTATTATATTTAGTGTTCATCCTAGCTCAAGTGTTTAGTGTTATCTAGTTCTTACATAAAAAACAGTTTAGATTTACACTAATAAAAATAATTATACTAAATATATTTAGGGCTGGCTTTGCATCCATATTCCTTAGGGATAAGGCAGCATAAGTTATGCCTGCATAAACGTTTAGTACCATATATAAATATTAAGTGAAAGTAAATAGTAATTAAGGAAAATTATATAAACAATAAAAAATCTATCCTTTTATAGCACTGATGTGTTATCGATGGAATAATTAAAATTATAAAATAGAATTATAGAAATTAAAGAAAAAATAGTTAATTATTAAAAAAAAAAAAATAGCGAACAGTTATAATTTAAATTAGAATAGTAAAAAAAACAAATATAACATTATATAGTTTATTACTATCCTTATATTATAAAATTTATCATCATATAATTTTAGATCTTATAGTGATGTAAATAAATTTTACATCAAATTAATAGTTGAGTTTGGTGATGGCTCTGATTGAATGCTGTCCAAGTGCTTGACACATGCTAATCGAACGTTTTAATTTTTTTAATTAAAAAGTGGTGTACAGGTGAGTATATGGATATTCTTCGCCGGCCTTAAAGTGAAGGTAAATCCTTCATAATAATAAAGGGAAACTAAAGATTCCCGCTTTAAGAGGATAATAAATATCTTCGGGATAGGTAGTAGTTAAGGTGATGGCTTAACTAGCCTAAAACTCTCGTAGTCGAAGCTGAAAGGTTGATCGACCACATTGGGTCTGAAAAAACCCCAATGCAAGTTAGTACAGCAGTGAGGAATTTTGGTCAATGGCCTAACGGCTGAACTGGCAACTTGGAGAAGTGGCAAGTCCTATTTTGATCATATCTTTGAATATGATCTATAGGATTGTATTAAAATTGAATAAAGCTTTGTTTATATATTGATAATGACAGTATATATATCGTGTCTTGACTAATTGCGTGCCAGCAGTCGCGGTAATACGTAAGAGACTAGTGTTATTCATCTTAATTAGGTTTAAAGGGTACCTAGACGGTCAATATAGCTTCTATAATGTTAGTACTTGACTAGAGTTTTATATAAGAGGGCAGTACTTGAGGAGGAGAGATGAAATTCTATGATACCAAAGGGACTCGGTAAAGGCGAAGGCAGCCCTCTATGTAGAAACTGACGTTAAAGGACGAAGGCACAGAGCACAAACAGGATTAGATACCCAAGTAGTCTTTGCAGTAAATGATGAATGCCATAGGTTAGATTAAGATTTAATATTATAATTACAAATTATAAATTAAACATTATTTGGTCTATAAATGAAAGTGTAAGCATTTCACCTCAAGAGTAATGTGGCAACGCAGGAACTGAAATCACTAGACCGTTTCTGACACCAGTAGTGAAGTATGTTGTTTAATTCGATGATCCACGAAAAACCTTACCACAATTTGTATAATTTTATTACAGGAGTTGCACGGCTGTTTTCAGTTAATGTTGTGAAACTGTGGTTTCCATGTAATTAACGTAATCCCTGGCTTTATTTTTTTATTTTTACGATAAAGCATTTGATCCTGGAATTTGGAAAGAAAAAGGGGACAAAGACAAGTCATCATGGCCTTGATATTGTGGGCTGATAAATGCCTTAGGAAAGCATCACGTTGGCTTAAACTATCAAACTCCGGGGACACCCTAAAGCTTTTGGTACCAAACTATATATGAAAATATATAAGTGGATGAAGTAATTACTCATGTATGGTAATAAGTCAAAAGATAATCGAAAGAGCAATGGGTTATCGCGGATCTAAGTCAGTAATAGGTGAAATGATTACTGTAAAAGAGCAACGAGTAGACGGTAGTTGACTTCTAAATAATATAGCTGCTCCTAATAGAAGTTTAAGGTGTACTCTAATGGGCTTCGAAAGAAGTTATCAAGTCAAAATCCTTACTAACCAATTATTGAATAGAACATATTCTACTCTATCTAATAATCAAACATTGGATCCTTGATTTATAACAGGGTTTTCTGATGCAGAATCTTCTTTTATTATTTCTATTTATGGTGATGAAAACAACAAGTTAAAGTGAAGAGTTTCAGCCTACTTCTCTATACATGTTCACGTTAAAGATCTTCCATTATTAGAATTAATTCAAAAAACTTTAGGTGTAGGTAAAGTTAGAAAAAATAATACAAATACCGTTTTATTTAGAGTTAGTGATATACAAGAATTAAAAGTAATAATAGATCACTTTAAAAAATACCCTTTAGTTAGTGCTAAATACTCTGATTTTTTATTATTTGAACAAATAGTTAATTTAATGAATCAAAAAGAACATTTAACACAAACAGGTTTAGAAAAAATTCTAGCATTAAAATCTAACTTAAATAAAGGTTTATCAAATGAATTAAAAGAGGCTTTTCCTAATATTGTACCTATAGCTAGACCTGATTATGAATTTACTGGTATCCGTAATCCTTTTTGATTATCAGGATTTGTAACAGGTGATTCTTCATTTAGTGTTTCTATAGAAAAAAGTACAAGTAAAGTAGGTAAAAGAGTAAGATTAATATTTGGTACTTGTTTACATATTAGAGATAAAGACCTATTAAAAGGTATGACAAACTATTTAAATTCGTTATATCCTAGCGAAGTTAACAAAGAAGTTTCAGTACACTCTAATGAAAGAGATAATACTGCTCTACTTCAAATTAAAAATAATTCAGATATTGAGAAGAAAATTATTCCATTTTTCAATAAGTACCCAGTACTTGGAGTAAAACAATCCGATTTTGAAGATTTTAAAAGAGTAGCAGAGTTAGTTAAAAATAAAGAACATTTAAACATAGACGGTTTAAATAAAATAATAAAAATAGTAGAAGGTATGAATTTAAGTAGAAAATGATAAAGTTCAGCCTATAAAATATACTTTAGAATGCGCAATTAGAGTTTATTTTAAAGGTTTTAATAATTGTATGTTAAATTTGATTATCCATGATAGACGTGCCACATACGCCTGGACAAAGAGATGCAAAAATGTGAATTTAAGCTAATCTCAAAAAACAGGATATAAATTTTAAGGATTATAGTCTGAAATTCGACTATATGAATAAGTAATTACTAGTAATCGTGAATCACCATGTCACGGTGAATTAACCTTGGATTGGTACTAACCACTCGTCACATGCTGAAAAGAGCATGCGCAATAAGTTTGCTTTCTTAGTAATTAGTAAAAAAAACAAGTAGGTTTTATTCTATTATTGGGAATCTTCGTATGTGTGGCTCTAATTAGTGTTAAGTCGAAATACGGTTCGTGTAGTGGAAGTTGCACGGGATTGATTAATTTTAACAATAATTTAATAATATAATATATATTAATATATATTATATAAAGGAGGGTTCCTTTATTGGTAAGAAGGGTTGAGCTGTAAACTCAATAGCTATTGCTTTTAAGAGTTCGAATCTCTTGTCTCCTAATTACTTATTTTTATAATAAGTAAATTTATTATTTATATTGCTCCTATTTTAGTACTTTAGTTATCTAGTACTTTAGGAGTGTAGACTATTAGAATTAGTAACTTAATTAGGTAAAGGATTTCCTTGTCACGGAAATAGATGTCGGTTCGATTCTGATCTAATTCGTTATAGGAAAAGTCTTCCATTTGGTAGGGTAAGGCACTTGCTACGTGCTATGTTTTTAACATTTAGGTGTTCAAATCACCTCTTTTCCGAATTGCCCCTATAGCTTAATGGTAAAGCGCGCTACTGTTAATAGCGTTAATAGATGTTCGATTCACCTTAGGGGCTTTTAAATAAATGTATGAAGCTGTATATTTTTTTTTATTGATATAAATGACAACTTTAACTAGAAGTAATTTTCAAGATCATCCTTTCCATTTAGTGTCACCTTCACCGTGACCTTTATACACAAGTATATCTTTATTTAATTTAACTGTAAATGGAGCATTATCTATGCATCTTTTCAATAATAGCTATATATTCTTTTTTATAGCTTTAGCTACATTAATCGCATCAATGTCTTTATGATTTAGAGATATAGTATCAGAAGGTAGATCAAGTATTACTTATTATAATTTAAATATTGCAAAAGCAATTCCTGCTGAGGAAATTAATAAAATTTTGATTGATTATAAAAATAATAATAATATTTCCGTGTTTAAAGATAATGATAATTTAGGTTATTATTTAGCTGGTCTTTTAGAAGGAGATGGTCATATCTCTCTTCCATCCTTAGGTGATACTACTTTAAATAGAGTACTTAATCCTAGAATAGTTTTTACTTCTCATAAAGATAATTTAGGAATGTATGCTTTTATACAATCAGAATTAGGAAACATAGGACGTTTTCAAATTTCAGGTAATGTAATTCGTTATATTATTGGTGATATGAAAGGTATTATACATTTAATAAATTTAATAAATGGTAAATTAAGAACTCCTAAGAATAAAAGACTAAATGACACAATAAAATTTATTAACACTAAATATTCTCTAAGTATAGCTGAAAGCTTGTTAGACAATTCTAATTACCAAGATAATTATTGATTTACAGGTTTTACAGAAGCAGATGGACATTTTGGTATTAAATATGTAGAAAGTAAGGAGAAATCCGAGACTCGTAAAAGATCTACTAGTGAAAGTATTTCACTTAATTTTAGATTAGATCAACGTGCATATGATAAACCTACATCTACTTCTATGGAATCATTTATGAATGAACTAGCTTCATTCTTATCTTGTAATTTAAATAGTTATAAAACAGCTAAAGATACCGAAGTATTATCTTTATATGTATCATCTGTAAATAATATTAAATTTATTGTTGATTATTTCAATAAATACCCGTTAATAGGTAATAAGCTTAATGATTTTAAAAAATGAGAAATTGTTTATAATATGATCATATCAAAAGAACATCTTTCGACTGAAGGAAGATTAAAAATCAAAACTTTATTAAATAAATTATAATAAGAAGTAAGTGCCTTCTTTAAATTTCACCAATTGCTGGAAAACCCTTATTTAAGGATGATCAGCAGGGGACTAGGAGACGGATAAATATTTCCTAGGACCTTCAGAGACTAGACGTGAAAAATTAATACGTTTGTATTTAAAACCTATTAATTAAGATATAGTCCGACAAGTATAGAGATATATTTGACCAAACACGACTTACTTAGGTAATCATACTCTTGCAGTTCAAAAAGGATTAAACTTAGGTGTAATATTATTTATAGTATCTGAAGCTTTATTCTTCTTAGCTATATTCTGAGCCTTTTTCCATAGTGCTCTAACACCTACAGTTGAATTAGGTGCTCAATGACCACCTATGGGTATAGAACCTATAAATCCTTTCGAATTACCTTTATTGAACACAGTTATATTATTATCTAGTGGTGCTACAATTACTTTTGCTCACCACAGTTTAATAAAAGGTGATAGATCAGGAGCATTATACGGAACTATATTCACAGTAGCATTAGCTTTAATATTCACTTTATTCCAAGGAGTAGAATATAGCGTTTCTTCATTCACAATAAGTGATGGTGTATTTGGGACATGTTTCTTCTTTGGAACAGGTTTCCATGGCTTTAGTTGTTATACTAACAATATTAATTATTATTCTTACTCAAAAACTAAAAATTACAGTAATAAAAGATTTTATTCTACTATACCAGTTGAACGTAAAACCCTTTCTCCTTACTGGGTAACAGGATTTGCCGATGCAGAATCAAGTTTTAGTCTAAAAATATCTAAAAAAAATACTTCTAAATTAGGATGACATGTAATACCTGAATTTAGAATAGAGTTACACAATAGAGATACATATTTATTAAGAGAAATACATGCCTTTTTTGGGGTTGGTTCTCTTAGTGAGTATGAAGATTTAAATAAGGTAATTTACAGTGTTCAATCTTATCGTGATTTATCTAATGTAATTATACCTCATTTTGATCAATATCCTTTAATTACTCAAAAAAAAGCTGATTATCTTTTATTTAAACAAGCTATTGAGCTTTTAAATTTAAAGGTACAATCAGATATTAAGAATTTTCAAGAAATTATAAGACTTAAAGCAGCAATGAATTGAGGAATCTCTGACAAAATCCTGAAAGAATTTCCAAATGTTATCCCAGCTATACGTCCAGCAGTTAATTTTGAAGGTATAGCCGATCCAAATTGACTAGCAGGTTTCGTAGATGGAGAAGGTTGTTTTTATGTTAACACCAAAAAAGCTAATGGGTATTTAACTGGATACCAGATTATTATGTCATTCTCTATATGCCAACATGTAAAAGATGAACTTTTATTAAGTAAGTTCATAGATTACTTAAATTGTGGTAAAATAGAAAAAAGTTCAACAAGACCTAATGAGGTAACATTTGTAACATATAAATTTAGTGATATTCGTGATAAAATAATTCCATTTTTTCAAAATTACCCTTTACACGGTATGAAATTCTTGGATTACAGAGATTTCTGTGAAATAGCTAAACTTATGGATAATAAATCACATTTAACTCTTGATGGTGTTAAGAAAATAAAATCTTTAAAATCTGGAATGAATAGAGGTAGAATATTCAATTAATATTAGTACCTTTATAACGTAGAGGCCCTGTTATATAATTATTTTTAATTTAATATTAACATTAATAATAAAACAGCAAACAAATTTAATTGCATGAAACCCTCTAAAATATAGAGATAATATGCAGCCAAACATTATTAGAATATTAAAATAATTTTTAATAATGAAGGTTCAACGACTAAAAAGGTAGATTTTCTATCTTGTAAATTTTGCTGTATAGTATATTGTATATTATATAGATGATATAGTCTGATCAATAATGAAAATTATTGAAGGATTTAATAAATCCGTTAACAAAAATTATTTTGACTTTTTATTATTAGACACGGGTTAATTTTGGTAGCCCTTTTTATATACGTTAATACATTATTTAATACAAAAAAAACATATACAGTTAAATCTTTAGCCCACAATATACAGGGCATAGATAAACTATTAATTACTTTACCTGAATCTAAAGATAATTATTCTATAGATAAACAGTTTATAGAATGATTAGTAGGATTTACAGATGCAGAGGGTAATTTCAACATTAAACTTACAGATCTAAAAGATAATACGTTTAAATATGTTCAATATACATATCAAATATGTCTTCATGAAGACGACATTGAAGTATTAGAATATATTATGAATACCTTAAAATGCGGACATATTTCCAGATCAAAAGGTAAAGCTAATTACTTTGTTAATGATTTAAACTCTTTGTTATACATAATAATTCCTATATTTAACTACGTTAATATTAATAGTTCAAAGTATCATCATTTTGTATTATTTGAAAAAGCAGTAGAATTTAAAAGAGATAATAAAAAATTATCAGATGCTAAGAAGTTAGAAATAATAAAACTTCAAAAGGAAATGCAAAACATGTCTGGTAAATGAATACCTAATTCTATTAGCGATAAAATACAAATAACAAAATTTTGACTAGCTGGATTTATAGATGGCGAAGCTACTTTTTCTACAAACAAATATATACCTAGATTTAAGTTAGAAAATAATATAAAAGAATTAGAATTATATAATAAAATAAGAGAATTCTTAAATACAGGAAGAGTTTTATATACTTCATCTAGAGAGGATAAAAATCCTACTATAGTATTAGAATTAAATAAAATTCAAGATTTAAGAGGTAATTTAATACCTTTAATGTATCATGACGGTAATGTTATACTAAAAACTTTAAAACATAAAGATTTCTTACTATGATTAAAATTAGTAGATCTTTATTATAATGGTTATCATACTATTTTAGAAGGTAAATTTATATTTGATGCTATAAAGCTGCATATAAATAAATATAGATTAACAACTAATAGTAATTTACTTAAAGATAAAAAGTTGATTTCTATGGTAGAAATAGATAATCTAATATCTAAGCTTTATTTGACAGATAGTCCTTATGAAATAAAAGATAATAATAGATTTTATAGAAACACTGATAAACTAGTAAGTGAATCAACAAAAATTATAGCAATTAAAGATAACCAAAGTAAAGTGTATAACAGTATATCTGAATGTGCAAAAGATATTAGTATCTCACGTAAATATATCAAAGAATGTTTAATTTCAGGTAAATCTTATAAAGATTACACTTTTGTATTAAGTTAATTTATTAATGTATTAAAAATCAATAGAGTTAAAAGCAAGAAGGTCTTTAATGAAAAGAAAACTTGCTGCCAAGTATATATTGTATATAAACATATATAAAGGTTCAACGACTAGCTAATAAATATTATGTTACTTATTTTTAAGTAAAAGAATAGCACAAAACTCTACTTATTAATTATCATTAATTTGATAAGAACTAATAAGATTACATAGTCTAAACAATAATGAGAGTTATTGATAATATTTTTGTCCACGTTATAATAGGTACTATATTCTTATCTGTTGCATTATGAAGAATACTGGCATACCATTTAACAGATCACCATCATCTTGGTTACGAAGCTGGAATATTATACTGACATTTTGTAGATGTTGTTTGATTATTCTTATACGTATCTATGTACTATTGAGGATCTTAATTAAATAAAAATTATAGCCAGATTGTAATCTATTTATTTAATACTACATAAAGGCTATAAAAACGGACATAGGTTAATGGTAGACTTTCCGATTTCCACTCGGCGTGTGTCAGTTCAAGTCTGACTATCCGTATTCGTAATTTACTTATTGGGGGTTTCCTCAGTAAGCTAGTAAATTAGTAATATATATTATTCGATATTCTTAAAATTCTCCCTATTATTAGGTTAATTAAAAAAAAATAATGAATCAATTATTTGCCATTTATGATATTTTATCTAATGGATATACAATTGAATATTTAGATATTTTAAGTGTAATAGCATTATTATTTGGTATAGCAGTTATAGTAAACAAAAACCCTATAGCGTCTTTATTATCATTAATAGGATTATTTGCTTCTATATCTGTTTATTTAATATTATCTGGATTAACTTTTATAGGTTTTTCTTACTTAATAGTTTATATAGGAGCCGTATCTATATTATTCCTGTTTATTCTAATGTTACTTAATATAAGAACAAGTGAATTACAAAGTAATAATATAAATAGTATTCCTTTAGCATTATTTATAACAATATTATTAAACTATGCGTTATTCCAACTATTACCTTATTCTATTGCTATTATAAATAGTTATAACAATAAATTAAGTAATATAATATATTATTTACCAACAAGTAAATATAATGATATAATTACTCATATAAGTAAAAATTCAGATATAAATACAGCTAATGTTATGTTCGTAACAAGTAATAGTTGAGATGGAAATATGGCTGAAACTAGTCATATTTCTACAATTGGTAACATATTGTATACTTCTTACAATATGTGATTATTCATTGCTAGTTTTATTTTACTATTAGCAATGACAGGTGCTATAATTATTACAATCAAAGATAACTCGAAGCAATAGTTATTCTCCACATGTAACTAATAGGGCACACAGACAGTTAAACAGCAAATCAGTATTTAATACTGGAAAGAGATATTATTCTACCAAGACTGAAGATAAAACTATCCTACACCCCAACTGAGTAACAGGATTTTCCGATGGAGAGGCATCTTTCTCAATCTCCATTACAAAAAGTAACAAATATAAAACTGGTTGACAAATCATACCAGCTTTTGCTATCGAATTAAAGGATGTTGATACAGAACTACTTCATACTATTCAACAATATTTTGGAGTAGGGAAAGTTCAGAAAATAGCCAACAAAGGGCATTCAGTTTATGTGGTTAATTCTATAAAGGACCTTCACAATACAATAATACCTCACTTTGACCAATATCCACTACTGACAATAAAGAGAGTGAGCTTTATTTTATTCAAAGAAATATTAGCTTTGATGAGTACTAAAGATCACTTGTCAGAAGATGGTTTACAAAGAATAATGAGTATTAGAGCCGTAATGAATAAGAAAACACCAATACTTGGTTACACTGGTTCTCTATCAGAAATTAACATACCAATTATGCCACTAATAACGGAATCCGATATTACTCCGGAATGATTAACAGGATTCTCTGACGCAGAAGGATGTTTCTTCCTTAATATAAGGAACAACAGAAATAATACTGGTTACTGAGTAACAGCTGGATTTAGTCTAGCACAACACTCCAGAGATTCTGCACTATTTAAAGTAATCCAAAGCTACTTAGGATATGGAAAGGTATATGAAGAAGGTCCTAAAGAAGCGGTTAGACTAAGAGTGGAAGACTTTAAGTCTATATCGGAACAATTAGTCCCTTTCTTCAAAGAAAATACTCTTCAAAGTAGTAAAGTGAATAACTTCCAAGACTTCTGTTTAGCGTGTGACATAATTAAAAAAAAAAGCACACTCAACACAAGAAGGAATTGAAAGATTAAAAAGCCTTAAATCAGGAATGAATACTGGAAGAAACCATTAGTAATAAACACTATTTTAAATTAAATTCTAATAGCAATTAATTTATTGAATTTGATAGACCTTTAGTATTAATTATTACTAAATTATAGTTAGTACGCAAGCTATTAACTATAAAGAGATAATCATAGAATATATCAAACTAACTTATTTTAGTTTATATGTAAGTGCAATCCTTACTAGCTCTCACGATGTATATAACAGGTCTATGTATTCTCCAAATATATTTGTGTGCTCGGAACTTGGTAGGTGCCATAATTATTACTATAAAACAAGAACGTAATAGAGGAATTAGTTCAATGGTAGAACGTTTGTTTTACACACAAAATGTTAAAGGTTCAAGTCCTTTATTGCTCAAAATTATTTAATTCTATTCATAAAATGTTAGTTTTATACCTTATGCGCAAAAGCTATAAAGAATGATAAGGTTGTATGTCGAAAGGGAAACAGCCCAAACCAAAAGACCATTCTATCTTGAAAGGTAGTAAAATTAAATAACCGGAAGACCGATTAACAAGTCGATTTATCTATATCTTGTAGAGATAGTGAAACTATTACAAAGACAAGAAAAATATGACAAAATTATGTCACAATTTATGATTTTTGAATATCGGGTTACAGTTCAACTGATGATCTGGAAAGTAATACCAAATAAGCTGTATTGTTGGTAAAATGTAATAGCTAATCTTTGCAAACACCCACCAAAGGTAATAAAGTAAGGAAAAGCTTATAATTGAATAATTTAAATGTTTATTAATATAAAGATTAATAAGTATGTAAGTACGTTTTTATATAAAATTCCTTAACTTAACAGGTAAAGTGTATTTTTGATAAGAATATTATCAGCGTTCGATCCGCTGAGGAATTAAAGTAGTTAAATAATATTAGAAAAAAAAAGAGAATTGGCCGAGTGGTTTAAGGCGGTAAGTTTGAGTTTTACTAGGTTTTTAATAGCTACATCCGTTCGAATCGGATATTCTCTGTCTAATATAAGAGTATAGTTTAATTGGCAAAATAGGAAGCTTCAACCTTCAAATTCTTGGTTCAAATCCAAGTACTCTTGTAATAATTATTAATTATAATTATGAAGAATAGCATATAGAATGGAGATAATGCCGGATTAGGGCCGGGAGGATAGGCATCTCTAAATAAAAATAACCAGGGAAGTTTATTTTCTAAATTTCTATTTTAGTAATTAGAATTTAAAGCTTGTCCCGTTTTAATATTATTAATAAAAAGAAATGTCCAAAAAATTATATAAAAAATTAATTTACTTTAAACAAGAGAGAAGTATTCTTTCTTTAACAATTGATATAGAAAATCAACATTTAGTTTATTCAGCTAAATTTGTATATTTTATACAAGAACAACTAGAAAAGGTTTATCATGTGGTTCTAGATAGAGCGAAATATCACGACAAGTTTACTAGTGAAAATTTATTAGTACTCTGTTGTGCCAGAGAAAATAGAAATGATAAGAATTACTACTTGCTTGAATGTCAAGGTTCTTACTTAACTTTCACTTCTAAATTAAAACTATTGGAAAATTATTCTAAGTTTGTAGAATCTAAAGAGATGATATTATGAATAGGTTTAGAGAAATCTAAGTAATTATTTTCTAATTCTCTTGGAGAGTAAGACCCTTTAACGATTAGAATTATTAGCGACCTATCTCTAAAATATAATCAAAATCTGATTATCAATAAATTAGAGAACCTTAAGGTTAAGCTTTAAATCAATTTGATTTAAGTTGAGCAAACTTGGCTCATTTTTATTTAATTAAATAAAATATCATGAAATTTAATTTTTATTATCCAACATTATATTATAATGCAATTATGCGTTGATTAAATACTACTAAATATTGTTTGAGAATGGTAAATTTACCATTGGCTATAGTATTATGATTGTATATTTTAACAGCTATAGTTTATATTCTTTCAATTCTTGAATATGTAAATATAGTATCTATAGATTTAGATATTATGGATTATTTAGATTTTAATGTCGAATTACCAGATATAGAAGTGAACAATATAAAAAATAATTTTAACTGCTTTTTAGAAATTGTATTAATAATCACTTATATAAATAATTCTAAAAATATTAGTTTTTACATTAAGGCTAAATGAAGAAATATTTGTAAAATTTACAAGAATGTATCAAACTATAAAGAAGTATGACTATTTATAAAATTATTATGAGATGATTAAAATAATTTATAATTAAACCAAGTTAAATACAACTTAAGGTATAATTCTGTGCTAATTTAAACACTTAGCCATATAGTTATTATATTATATTAAACTATAATATAAAGAAAAATGAGCCAAGTATTATTACGATTAATTAAAATTAATAGATTTGGATGTAAGTTCCAATTTTTCTAAGGGTATATCCCATTTTAGAGTGTATGACTCATTTTTTTTAATAGACAGTAAAACCATGATAAAAAACTTAAAACCGAAGCAACTATAATATCAGAATCAATAACTCTGATATTTCTTTTTTATTTACAATTAATAAAAATTGTAATAATTATAATAGAACTAATTTAACCACAAAAATAATTATATTTAATGATCAGATAGAAAGTAATTTGTTAGAGATGTCCAAATTATTGTATTTTATGAACATTGATCAATTATATATATTCTCTATTGTAATAGATGAAACTTTTGAATATAAAGTAACAGAAGTTGAACAAGTAAAATATATAGAAGTAGGATTAGTGTACTTTATAAACAATTATTTAGGGAATCCTAATAATACAGATTTTTGAAAATATAATAAAGATACTTTATATATTCTTAGAGATAGTAACTATTCTGATGTAAATAAATTATTTAGTAGAGTTAAAGATGTTAATATGAGTGTAACAAGAGGTACTAGTCAAAAAGCACATATGGTTAGCCCCATTGACTTTAGACTTTCTTGTTATTTAATGATTTTGTGTAATATGAATTATAAAAAATTCTGTGCAGAAAACTCATTTAATATAATATCTAAAGATAGATATCTACCTTCTAGATAGTAATAATTATAATATTATTTAATATAATATTATCTAAATTTAGACAATCTTTTATGATTGTGTCATTTTATATTTAAATACTAATAACCATGAATAACATAAAACCAGTAATAAGCTATACAAATGCTAATGAATATAAACAAATTATATTCAAAGAAAATATTAAAAAATCCGGAATATATATGTGGACAAATTTAATAAACTCTAAATATTATATAGGATCATCAGTATCGTTAACTTCAAGATTTACTATTTATTATTCTTTAGGTGCTTTACAGAAAAGAACACAAAAAGGATCTAGTATAATATATAGTGCACTATTAAAATATGGTCATGAAAACTTTAAGCTAGATATTCTTGAGTATTGCGAACCAGAAATATTAATAGCCAGAGAACAATATTATATTGATTTATTGAAACCAGAATATAATATTTTAAAAATAGCAAATTCTAGATTTGGAAGAAAACATACAGAAGAAACAAAACTTAAGATAGGTAGTAAAGTTAAAGGAATTAATCATCCTTTTTTTGAAAAGGAGCATACTGAGGAGTCAAGAAATAAAATTAGAGAATCTTTAAAACTTTATTATAAAAATAATGCATTAAACAATAAACGTATTGTTAAAAAATCTAAACCTGAATTAAAATCTATTGCTGAATCAAAATCAACTTTAAAATATAAAGGTATTGAAGTAAGTGTTTTTGATAAAGAGAATAAATTACTCTTTAAATTTCTTTCTATTAGTAAAGCAGCTATACATTTTAAGATAAGTAATAGAACCATGCGTAGAAGATTAGATAAAGGTTATTGTACTAAATTTATCTACAAATTATCTGAGGAATAATTTTCAAATATTTACGTCATATTAATTATGAACGTAATACGGATTAGGGCCGGGTTGGAGAGGCACCCCGTTCGGGTCGGGAACCAGTTATGTTCGAATCATAATAATCCGAATTTTAGAACTATTAGAAATATAGTATAATTAACCATACGTATCAATTTAGATACGGAGTTTAATATATTTTATCTTTCTCTTCTTAATACCATACGGTAAAAGGAGGTGGAATATTAAAATAAGAGCTTAGGTTATAAAAATAAATGATATATAACTATTACTTATAAATATATAAGTATATAAAGAAACTATTATGGAATTTAAGCTATGTATTAAAGAGAATTATTTATATATATAGGAATTTATCCTATAATTATATGAACTCTAAGAGAAATTTTGTAATAAACGAAGTGAATTGAAATATCTTAGTAACTTTAGGAAAATAAATCAAAAGAGATTCTATTAATAGCGTGAGCGAAAGTAGAGAAGCCTAACAAGTAAAACGGTTTAAAACTGTTTAAATATTATGGGGAACCTTCCTCAAAGGCTAAATATGATACATAAGCGATAGTGAAAAGTACCATGAGGGAAATAAAATAAAAATAGTAGTTTTATAAGCAGTTCGAAATAAAGAACGTACCTTTTGCATAATGGGTCACCAAGTTAACGTTAGATGCGAGATAACACGTAGTTAAACCGAACGTTAAAATAACGATATAGTATCTAAAGTTAGACCCGAAGCCTGGTGATTTTACCATAGTCAGGATTATAAAAGTCCGAACCGGTGATTGTAGCAAAAATCTCGGAAGAA
This sequence comes from Trichoderma pleuroti, assembly GCA_001721665.1. NCBI lineage: Eukaryota > Fungi > Ascomycota > Sordariomycetes > Hypocreales > Hypocreaceae > Trichoderma > Trichoderma pleuroti. The sequence goes on from MDJU01000109.1 coordinate 43,029, forward strand.
CTGTGGTAGGTATAGTGAAAGACAACACTGACTAGGATAGCTGGTAGAAAAATAGTGTAAGCTACTATTAAAGCCAGTAAGTGGAAGCGAACCTTCTGCTATAAACCATCAAATTGCGGGAAATCCCTAAAGCAATTTCAACCAAGCAAATGTGGTAACACATCTGTGGCACAGGTAATGACTCGTGGTAAGGTAAAATCGAAATTGATGTACGAAAGGAAATGGGTAATCCGCAGCCAAGTACCTAATATTGTTAATTCAATATGGTATGCAGTTCATCGACTAAATGTTGGTTGGTGTTATTATTATTAATAATGCTTAAGATATAGTCAGGCCTCATCTGAAAGGATGCAGAATAATAAAGTACTTTAAAAAAAAATAATTTAGTAACTTGCATAATACCTTATTTCTTAAAGATATGGTAACAGGTAAGTGAAACCAATAAAAAATTTTCCATTTATTTTGTGAAATTTACATTTCTAACAGCGTAATATAAATTATACATTGTATAAAACTATATTACAAAAAATATAACAATATACGATATTATATGTTTTAATTAAGAAAAAAAAAAAGTATGTTAAATAATAATAATGATTTAAATTTAACTTTTAATCCTATAGTTACTTATTCTAACTGCGAGCTTGAAAAAAGGTCGTATACTTACAGAAAACAAAGATAAAGCTGTAGTTTATCGTTGAGTTAATAATATTAATAATAAAACATATATAGGTAGCTCAATTAATTTATCTGTAAGATTACATAAGTATTATAGTATTAAACATTTAACTAATAATAAAACTCCTATTCATAATGCTCTTCTAAAATATGGTTTTAAAAACTTTAATTTAGAAATTCTAGAGTATTGTAAAGAAGGAGTAAATCCTGTAGTAAGAGAGCAATATTACTTAGAGTTGTTAAATCCTGAGTATAATGTTTTAGAGCAAGCAGGTTCTTCTTTAGGATTCAAACATAGCGAAGAAACCTTAGAATTTTTTAAAAATAATCGTAAAGTAAGTGAAGAAACAAGAAATAATTTATCTTTAGCAGCAACAGGTAGAATCTTAACTGAAGAAGAAAGAAAAAAAATATCTGATGCTCGTAAAGGTATTCAACTTTCAAATGAAACACGTGCTAAAATATCAGCTGCAGCTACTTCACTTAGAGGTGTACCAGTTAAGGTTAAAGATTTAAATACTAATAAAGAATTAGATTTTACAAATTTAACTGAGGCAGGAGAATTTATAGGTGTAAGTAGAACAGCTGTAAAGAAATACCTTAATACAGGTAAACTAATTAAAAATCAATATGTAGTAACTACAAAAAATATATAAAACTAAAGTACTTTATTATTTGTTAAATGGATAGCAAATAGTTATTTAGGGAGAAGGATCTCAGCTTTACCTAACCCCGTAAGGGTATGGTTTAAGAGGTAGATCTGTTTCTGCGAAACCTATAATAGTAGGCAGTTTAAGTAAATATCTTAGCAGGTACAGAATTTAATCTCAGACAAGACATTTTTTAATGTTTTATTTTGTACAAATTGGGGGATCATGAAGATTTTATCAGTGAGTATGTAGACTCGGAATGGTAAAGATATATCTTAAACTATCAGACATAGAATGATAAGGTTGTATGTCGAAAGGGAAACAGCCCAGAACAAGAGTTAAGGTTCCTAAATTATTTGTTAAGTGAAAATAAGAAAGTTTTTATTTAAGTCGACAAGGAGATAGGCTTAGAAGCAGCCATAATTTTATGACCTCGTAACAGAGCGCTTGTTAAATTGTAAAAGCGTCGAAAATATAACGGATCTAAACAATATACCGAAACCTTGTCCATAATATATTATAATAAATATGTTTATTATAATTAAATGGGGTAGCAGAACGTTGAGCTAAAGTATGAGTTTTATTTTTTAAATAAAATTATATTAATTTAACTCAAGTGAGAATGGTGACATGAGTAACTAAAAGAAAATTTTCCGCCTTAAGCTTATGGATGTAATTAAGTAACGGCCTCTAAGTTTATATAATCTAAAGATTTAAACGATGAGAAAATCTTTATTACTAAAAACAACATTTTGGTGCAAAATGTGCTGGAAAAATAGTAATATGTTTGTTATCTAATAACAAATAAAACAACCGTACCTAGAATCTGAAACAAGTAAGCTAGTAGAGAATACGAAGGCGTAAATGAGCTAACAATCATAAAGGAACTCGGCAAATTGACTACCGTAACTTCGGAATAAGGAGGGCTCATTATTCTTGATGAATATCAAGTAAAGAGGAAGAAGCATGAAATAATGTTGTACGACTGTTTAATTAAAACACAGCACTTTGCTGAAAGATTAAAAATCTAAGTATAAAGTGTGATATCTGCCCGGTGCCGGCTGGTTAACAGAGATAATTGAATATACTAATATTTGATGTCGACGGAAACCCCGGTTAAAGGCGGCCTTAACGTGAGGGTCCTAAGGTAGCGAAATGCCTTGGCCGTTAAATGCGGTCTTGCATGAATGGTGTAACGATACAACAGCTGTCTCTATGATTGACTCAGTGAAATTGGAATAGCTGTGCAGATACAGCTTACCTCTAGTTAGACGAGAAGACCCTATGCAGCTTTACTGTCACTAATTATAGAGTATGATAAACGATTTTCAGAATATAAGGTAATTGACAAACATGACAATGAGAAACCTTTATTCTTTTTTCATATGAATGAATTGGTTTAGGATTATGAGTAATTTATAATTAATTTTATGGATTTAGCTTAGGCTTGATCACATTTTATTATTATATAGCTCATTTTAGTAAATCAACCTAATTCAACTTATTTATTTTATAATAATTAAGTACCCTTTGGTAAGGAACTATCGCTAGGGGACAGTTTATGTGGGGCACAGACCCTGTAAAGAGTAAACAGGAGTGTCTAAAATTTATAATTATTTTGTTTGCTATTTTGAGTAGTTTAACTATTTTTAATCGTATAAAATTAAATATATTTGCATTTTATGTATATATATTTAAAATTAGGTAAGATTTTCACTATATAGAAATTAGAGATAATTGAAAGTATTATGAAATTTTCTAATATTTTCTAGCTATTATTTATAATGGTTATGTGTTTAATATCTAAAAAGCTCAACGGCTAAATCTTGCCTTACTGTTTGATTATCGACAAATCTTACAGTTGCGTAAGCAGGGCATAGGATCACAAGATGCCACAAGGAAAGATCTTGGATTATTGGAAAAGCTACGCTAGGGATGTTTGTCCTTTAATATTTTATTTATAAATAAAATTATTAATATAAATTGGGTAAATTTCAAGAATTACTAATAATGATAGTAAACTTGAAGCGAAGTTTATCTTAGCATATACTATAAGATAAAAACGTTCAACGACTATAAGGTGAGTAATATGCAATACACAATAATCCTTTAATACTACCCAACATTTTTATTAGACATATTTTAAAGAAAAAGTAAAATGAATTAATTATAACAAAATTATAATGAAGAAAAATCTTAATATAAAAATATTTAATAACAATTTAAATAATAATTTTAAAACAGTTGCTTTAAGAAAAAAAATAGGAGATATAGGAAAAACAAAATATTTACCTTCTTTTTCTAAAGAATGAAAAAACACTATTTATTGCTATAATAAGAATATGTTAAAAAATATACCTGCTAATGATGTAAATATTAATAAAATAATTCAAAGTTATTTCAATTTATATTTTAAAGATCATAAATATGTAGGATCTAGGAAATTTATATTACTTAGAAGAAGACGTACATTCTTAAGAAAAATATATGTAAGTAACGCTGAAATTAAACATACTAATAATAAAGCGATAATTACTTTATTTACAGTAAATAGAGAAAAAAAAATATTAAAAAATAAATATTTAAAAATAAATAAAAAAATAAATCAAAACTTAATAAATCGTTATTTATTATTATATAAAAATAATGTATCTAAAATATATGATATAATAAATAAACATAAAGATGAACATGATTTTTTATCAGTTAATAAAGGTTATAAAATTACTAAAAAAGGATTTTTAAAATATAGATTAGAATATCTAAGTAAATTTATAAAATTAAAACATCTTTATTTAAGAAAAATTTGAAGTGTAATTATTAGTAAATATTGAAGAACACATTTAAAATTATTAAGAAAATATGATTTAATGTATTCTCTTAACCAATATAAATTTAATAAATTAACATTTTTACCTAAATTAAGTAATATATTGAACAAGATAATAGGAAAAAAAATCGAATATAATATAATAAATTTAAAATCTATTGCATATAATACAGATCTTTTTACTAATGCTTTAGCATTAAAATTAAAAAAACAAAGAATGAATTATATAAAAAGTATGTTTAGTATATTAAATAGAGCATATTTACCTAAAATAAATACAATAAAAGAAAGAACTTTAGTAAAAGGACAAAAAAATATTGATTTATACTTGGATAAATATAAAGATTTAAATATAATTTCTAATTTAAATAATACTAATTTAGATAAATTATTAAACGAGATACATGATACGACTGTTGGTGAAAATATCACTGTAGGTTTACCTACACAACAGAATAAAAAAATTCATAATCTAATATATAATTCCATAGGTTATAAAAATATGGGAGGGCTTAGAATTGAGGTTAAAGGAAGATTAACCAAGAGATACAGAGCTGATCGTTCTGTATATAGTTTAAAATGAAAAGGAGGACTAAAGAATGTTGACTCTTCATTTAAAAGACTATCTGTCCCATTATATAGAGGAAATCAAAATCCAAATGTAAGTTATACTTTAACTACATCTAAAAGAAGAATTGGAGCTTTTGCAATTAAAGGATGAAACTCAGGTAAATCTTACTCTACAACGGCTAGACCTATTGGAGCTAATTTAACTAGTGTTAACCCTTGAGCTGTAACAGGATTTACAGATGCAGAAGGATCATTTTTAATTAATCTACATAAAGATAAAAAGCAGAATACAGGCTGAGGATTACAATTTCGTTATCGTATAGGTTTACATACTAGAGATGTAGCTATATTAAATCAAATTAGTAATTACTTTGGTGCTGGTACAGTTTATACTAATAGTAGAAGTGTTGAAATATGTTTCCAATCTTTAAAAGATGTACAATTAGTAATAAATCATTTTGATAAATATCCTTTATTAACCAAGAAATATGGAGATTATCAACTTTTTAAACAAGCATTTAATATAGTTAAAAACAAAGAACATTTAACTATAGAAGGTTTAAAACAAATAATTGCACTAAAAGCTTCATTAAATTTAGGATTGTCGGATGAATTAAAGTCAGCTTTTCCTGACATAATTCCAGCTATTAAACCTTGTAACCCTATACCTTTATCTAAGATGATTGAAGATAAAGTATTTGATCCTAATTGACTAGCAGGATTTACTAGTGGTGAAGGATGTTTTTATATTACAATATTTAAAAGTCCTACTACAAAATCAGGTATGCAAGTACAGTTAGGTTTTCAAATAACTCAAGATATAAGAGATATAGAGCTAATAAACAGTTTAAATTCTTATTTAGATTGTGGAAGAGTGAAAACAAGTACTAAAAAGAATTCTGTTTGAACAGATTTAGTTGTTACAAAGTTTTCAGATATAGATAGCAAGATTATACCATTTTTTAATCAATATAAATTATTAGGTGTAAAAGCACAAGATTTTAATGATTGATCTATGGCAGCGGAATTATTTAAAAATAAAATTCATTTAACACCTAAAGGTTTAGAAGAAATAAGAGCAATACAAGCCAAAATGCAAGATTAGAAGTTAAAGGAAGATTAACTAAACGTTATAGAGCGGATAGATCTATTTATTCATTAAAATGAAAAGGTGGATTAAAAAATGTAGATTCTTCTTTCAAACGTTTAAGTTCAGTCTTGTTTAGAGGAAACTCTAAATCTAATATGACTTATACATTGGCTAACTCAAAGCGTAGAATTGGAGCTTTCGCAGTTAAAGGATGAATAAGTGGTAAATAAATATTAAGGAAAATCTAAAATATGTAAAATAAAAATGAAGACATAGTCTGAACCATTTTTAAAGAAATGGAAATATAAAAATATGATAACATATAGAACAGGCTAATTTGCGCAAGAGTGTACAAAATGAGTGCGCGGTTTGGCACCTCGATGTCGGCTTAACTTATCCTCATGGATGCAGGAACTATGTAGGGTGCGACTGTTCGTCGATTAAAAAGTTACATGAGCTGGGTTAAATACGTCGTGAGACAGTATGGTTTCTATCTTCTAGGGGGAATTAGAATATAATAAGAACAAACTTTTGTACGAAAGGAACAAGAAGAGTTTAGCTGTAAAAGGTTAAACGATGGTTACTAATCTATGGTTTACCTGTTGTTTATGTGCCCAAATATTCAATATATATATTTATATATATAAATGTATTTTTATACATAGGGATGTTTCTTTCACTAAGATAAATATATAGCATAAGCACGGCAGGAACGCTAAGTTAGTTAAGGATAAGTGCTGAAAGCATATAGGCACGAAGCTTATCTTAAGATATTTCTTAAATATGCGTAATATACTATTACGAAATAATTATAGGCTTTATCCGTAAGAATCTAGAGATTTTCAAGAATAAAGTACTAATTTAATAAATCACTATTTATATATATATCAATTTTCGCCTGCTTAGCATAAAAGTAATGCAATTGTTTTGTAATCAATTGAAGTGCAGGTTTAGCAGCAGGAAAAATAAGTAAACTTTTAAGTTCATAAAAAGGGATTAGATTTGGTTTATATAACCAACTACAATCTAAAATTGAACTACAGCTTGGTTAGCATAGTTAGTTAATGCAATTGATTTGTAACCAATTGACGGGAGTGCAATTCTCCCACTGGGCTCTTTTTATTGAGTTAAGAATGCGATTAGGATAAGATGCTTAAATGTAAGGTTGGCTAAATTGGTTTTGTAATCAATCTATATTTTATAGTGAAGAAATACAACATTTTCATTGTACTTTCTTTATAGGAGCAAGCTCCAAATAAAATAAACCAAAGCTATGTTAAAAAACATATATTTTTATATCTTTATTTCTAACGCCGTCAACTTAAGACGTGATACATCAATTCTATATAATAGAGTTGTAATGTTTTTATTCGATTGTATTTTAAAAGGTATATTCTCTTTAATTGTAGTAACTAAAGGTATATAACTACATGGAGGTTTATCGCTTAATACAATTTCAAATTTTAATACACAAACTATTAATCAAAAAAGAAAATTTTCAAGTATGGAATATAAATCCTCTAAGTTAACAGGATTAATTGAAAATCATATAGACCCGGAATTTGTAATTATTAAAGGATCTGCTGTGTTATCAGAAAGACCACAATTAATTTTATCTAAAAATTTTATTGAATGATTTAGAGGCTTTAGTGATGCAGAAGGATGTTTCATTATACAAAGTGATGTACGTCTAACCAAGGATCATAATTACAAATTTACTTTTAGAATTACTTTACATCTTGATGATTTAGCCTGTTTAGAATTTATTAAAAATACTTTGCATATAGGAAATGTAAGAGTTAATGTTGAAAGATCAGAAGTTGTTTATGAGGTTAGTGCACAACATGAAATTGAAATTATTTTAGCTATTTTTAACAAATTTAATTTAAACACAACTAAACATCTTAATTTCATAGCTTTTGAACAAGCTTTCCTACTTTATGTAGAAAATAATAGCCAGGAAGCACGTAAAAAGTTAAAATCTAAGATAAAATCTCTTAAAGATAGTATGAATAAACAAAGAACAGATTTTACTATGCCATTAAATCACTATAATATTAGCAAGTATTGATTGCTAGGATTTGTCGAAGGTGAAGGTTCATTTTATTTTAGTGTCTCAAATAAAAGTATAGTTTTTAGTATTAGTCAAAAGGGGAATGAAACTTTAATGTTGGCCATCCAAGAATTTTTGTATAACTTAGTTCCATTAGAACAGCTGAACAGTGTTATTGATGATGAAAGTTGAGTTAAGATTAATTCTGATTCTAGAGGAATTTTCAATCTAGTTGTTCAACGTAAAAATTATATAGAATTTGTTTTAATACCTTTCTTTGATTCTATTACATGACAAAGTAAGAAGTTTTTAGATTATAATGATTGAAAGGCTATATTTTATCTTTATAAAAAAGGGCTTAATTACCTTCAAGAAGGTGAAACTTTACTAAAGCGTATTTTAAACCAAATGAACAACAATCGTTTATCTACTTCAAGGGCGAGCTCCGCAACAAAAGTGGATAGAGATCTTCTTCAAATGGATATTGAGAAACTATTAAGTAAACCTTCAAATTATGAAATTAAGGACGGTAGAATATTTATAAAATCTTTAAACAGATTTAAAGGTTCACCTACTTCCAAATTGGTTCAATTATTAGATGTTACTAGTGGAGATATTCTGAATACATTTCCTTCTATAGCTGAAAGTGCAAAATTTTTAGGTGTACTTCCTCAGACTACTAGGATTAGAGTGCAAAAAAATACTCATTTTTTATTTAAAGGTAAATTAGTTTATCTTAAATTTGTAGAATAAAATTATTAATTAATATTAGCTAAATTTGTAAGTGCGATACTTACAGTGGGCTAATTAGGATTAGTAGTCAAGCGGTTACGACATAGCTCTTTCGATGCTACCATCGCAGGTTCGATTCCTGCCTAGTCTAAGCGGGTTAGTGTAATAGAAACATATTCGGTTCATGCCCGAAAGATATAGGTGCAAGTCCTGTATCCGCGTTTTTTTGCTTAATATAAATATATTAAATTAATATAAGTATATTAAATTTTATATCTATAGTTCACTTTTTTATGACTAAATAAGAAGTTTATAACTTTATACATAAAAGAGTTCTGTAACTATTATTTAGCATAAAGGGTTATAGCTTAATCGGTAAAGCATACTGCTCATAACAGTACTTATAAGTGTTCAAGTCACTTTAGCCCTAAATTGCCTGAGTGCTGGAATTGGTAGACAGCTCAGTAGTCCGAATGGTGAAATTGGCAAACACAACAAACTTAAGCTTTGTAGGCTTCGGCCTTGAAGGTTCAAGTCCTTCTTCGGATAATTTAAATTAATGTATGAAACTGTATTATATTTTGATAAAAGCAATGAATTTAAAAAATACAAATACAATTAATCCTGTATACTCTTATAATAACCCTTATGAGGAAAGAGAACAAATTTACAAAGATGTTAGAGGTAAAACAGGTATTTATCTTTGAACTAATACTACTTCTGGTAAAAGTTATGTAGGATCAGCTGTTGATTTACGTCGTAGATTAAGTAATTCTTTTAGTAAAGCTCGTATAATATCAGAACTAGAAACAACTAAAAGTCTTATATATAAAGCTATATTGAAACATGATTATTCTAATTTTAAATTAGACATTATAGAGATATGTAGTATTGAATCTCTTTTAGAAAGAGAACAATATTATTTAGATAATTTTGAGTTAAAATATAATACTTTGAAAACAGCGGGATCTTTACTTGGGTTTAAACATAGTGCTGAAGCTATAGAACTTATACGTGCAGCTAGATTAGGAAAACCTATCTCTGAAGAAGCAAAAATAAAATTAGCAGCAAATTCTCAAGCATTTGCTTTACAAGTAGAAAATATTGAGACAAAAGAAGTTACTTATTTTTCCTCTATAAGAAGAGCAGCGGAATTCCTTAATATGCATCATTCTTATTTGGCTAAATGTTTAAATAAAGATGGGTTTTATAAGGGTAGAAATTACTATGTGATTAAAAAAGTAAATATATAATAAATATGTAAGGTTGGTTGGAGGTTTTCATATACAAATAAATAATTTTCTATAATAAGCTTTTCTGAGGTAAACTCGTGGGTGTTCAAGTCACTCCTCAGGTAAATAATATTAATATAATTTTTTTAGTAAATTATATACGAAGTAATAATTTAATAATTATATACATCTAGTTGCTTCGTAAATAAAAGGGGATATAGTTTAATTGGTAAAACTGCGATTTTGCATATCGTTAATTCGGGGTCGGATCCTGATATCTCCACATTAAGCTCGTGAAGCTCAATTGGTCGAGCAGAACGTTGAAGAAAAAACAAACAAAGCTATTAAAAAGACCATTTTATTTTCAATTGTTCCCTTTCCCAGTAATTGGGGGGATTCCTAGGTAGTACATAAGAAAAAGGTCTTCATCTAGTTTCCTAGATAGTCTCGGCTTTAAAATAGATATGGGTAATGTATCTAATCAGGATGAGCCTACGTTAGACCTCAAAATATATAAGTAAGAGGTGAAATTCAAACTCAGTTAAATTAACATATAAATTTAGATAGAGAATCAGTTTAACATAAAATTATCCTAAATTTTAATGAAAAAACTATTTTCACAAAAGTAACGAGGATAACCGCCTTAAGACTTTATACAGGGCTAAATTCCCGCTTGGAGTCAAAAGTGCTTTTTTGAAAAATCTGCTTTCTCTCATTAGGTGACTAAAATAAATCATAATTTCCTATATGGTATACACACTGGGGGGATTCCTAGGTAGTACATAAGAAAACTAAAATCAAAACAAAACATGGTTATAGAGAGAGAACGATTTTCTTAAAATCACTAATTTTATAGTGAATTGTGTGTACCTCTCTCTACCTAGGGGAGAAAACGAGCATAACGCTGAAGTCAGATCTTATAGTGAACTATTTTAGTTCAATTTAAATCCATAATTAATGAAGGTCAGATTACTTTAAATTAAGGATTTAATAAAGACCCAAAGGACTGCAATCTATAATTTAAAGAGAGCTTCGGAATGGTTTTTAACACCATGGCTTATAAATTCGAAAGAGTGAACAAGGGCATAATTTTTTAAACTTTACACAATGAAAAATACAATGATTAATATCATAGTTCCCATAAAAACATACTCTAATGCAGAAAGGGACAAATTTCTTCTTTATAAGGAGAATAATAATAAATCCGGTATATACCGTTGAAATAATTTAATTACAAATAAAAGTTATATAGGTTCAGCTAAATCGATTAGAGGTAGATTTAGTATTTATTATTCTACAAATTCTATTCAGCGTAAACTAGCAGAAGGAAATAGTGCTATTTACAGTGCCATATTAAAATACGGCTATGAAAACTTTAGTATAGATATTCTAGAATATTGTGATATAAGTAGCTTAATAGAAAGAGAGCAATATTATATTGATTTATTAGAACCTGAGTATAACATATTAAAAATAGCTTATTCCCGTGAAGGAGCTAAACATACTGAAATTACCAAATCATCTATAAGGTTAAAATCTCTGGGACGTAAACATACAGAAGAGGCTAAATTAAAGATGAGGGAAATAGCAGTATTACGTAAAGGTGAAGAAACTTCTTTTTATGGTAAAACCCATTCTCCTGAAAGCATATTAAAAATGTCAATGAATAGATCTATTCAAGTGAAAGTTCTAGACACAGTATTAAATGAGGAGACAGTATTTTTAGGTAATAAAGAAGCCGCCGAATTTTTAAATGTAGGATTATCTACATTAGTTAAATATAAAAAATTAAAGAAATTAATAAATGATAGATACTTAGTATCTAACATAAGCTCATGTAACTCAATTGGTAGAGTGAAATATTGAAGCTATTTTTGTTGTAAGTTCAAGTCTTACCGTGGGCAATATTTTTAAATTAAAAGTGGTCTAAATAATTATAGTATATATAATTAAATTTCCACTCAACGTGTGTAAGTTCAAGTCTTACCACGGGCAGGGACTTTAGTATAATGGTGAATGCGTATGACTTTTAATCATTAAAATGTAGGTTCGAATCCTACAAGTCCTACTATATAAAAATTATAATATTACTATTTCTATGAACTACAATATATTATATTATAAAAATTATATAATGATGTTAAGGGTAATGATGGAATTGGCAGACATAAATAGTTTAGGTCTATTGGATAGTAATATCTTACCCGTTCAAGTCGGGTTTACCTTAAACATATATTGTGTTAGACGCTAGCATAATTTATTAGCAAATAAAGCACAATATTATATGGATTTATTAAAACTTTAGTATAATATATTAAAAATAATAGGAACAACTAAGCATTCACTAGTTATACATTTTATTTTTTATGGAGAATAGCTTTAAATACAATACCACTTAATCCTCCAATTATGAATAAGAACATAAATCTTAATGAGAATATACCCTTTAAAACTTATTAAATTTTTGTAGTTTATTATAGAGGTATTCTATGGTCAATGTTAAGGGAGCTTTCGCAGTTAAAGGATGAATAAGTGGTAAATAAATATTAAGGAAAATCTAAAATATGTAAAATAAAAATGAAGACGGTTCGTGTAGTGGAAGTTACATGGGATTGATTAATTTTAACAATAATTTAATTATACTTTAGCGATATTATTAATTTTTATAAAATAATGAATATAAAATATGCTGTTGACTAATAGGTAAGTCATAAATTTTTGGTATTTACTATTGAGTGTTCGAATCACTCCAGCATAGCGGCTTCTGTTCGAACTTAAAAATTGATACCATTTATTGGTTTATAATGGAGTAAAAGCTCCAAATTAGATTATAGAGAACTTAGTGAAAAAGAACCACTCTAGATCTTGGCACGAACAAGCTCAGTCGGGATACAAACCTGTTAGAAGAAATTAGCGATTGGGCTAAACCCCTAGGCTATCCTGAGATGTGACTGGTCCTAACAGTAAGGTATTATGAGGCAGAAACTAGGTAAGACCAACATAACCGAAGCGACGATGCAAAGCTAAACCATCGAGGTATTATCCCCTTAATAGATAGATTATACCCCTAGCTTATAAAGTCTAGACACTGGAATTGAAACGAGGTGTGTCGAGGGTACAGTTTCCGCTTAGTATTTCAAATTCAAACCATGATAAAAATAACACACACAATTTTTAATAGTAACCTTAATAGTTACTTAAAAGAATTTAACAAATTTTATTCAACAAATAACACTATTGTACCAGAAAGAAAATATCAAAATGCAGATATAGAAAAAATACAAATCTTAAAAGAAAATAAAAACAAATCTGGAATATATAGATGAATAAATCTGGTAAACCAAAAGACTTATATTGGTAGTAGTGCATTTCTAGAAAAAAGATTCAGAGGATACTATTCTATAAATCATTTAGAATCTCGTATTAAAAAAGCTAGAAGTCTAATTTATAGTGCCATATTAAAATATGGTTATTCTAACTTTAGCTTGGAAATTCTAGAATATGTATCATTATCTGAATTAATCTCTAAAGAGCAATATTATATAGATTTATTAAAACCTGAATATAATATTCTACCTGCTGCAGGTTCAAGAAAAGGTTACAAAAGTAGCCCTGAAACTGTTGATAAATTAAGAGATTTATCTAAAACTCAAGAGCACATTGAACGTTTAAATATTCATAATTTAAGTATTGAACAACAAGAACGTTTAAGAATACATAATTCAAGCCCAGAACACTTAGAGCGTTTATTGAAAAATAGTTTATCAAGAGCTCGTAAAGTAGAAGTTTTGGATACATTAAGTAATGAAACTAATGTTTTTAATTCTATTAATCAAGCTAGTAAATTTATAGGTTGTTCAGAGACAGCGATACGTAAAGTGTTAAAGGACTTAGAGGAAAAAAAGGTTTCCAGATTAATAAATCAAAAATATTTAGTAAGACCTATGTAAGGTAATAATTAAAATTAATAAAAATGTAATGCGATTTCAATTTACAAGGTGGATATTTTTTTAAGAATCTGTTTATTTATGATCATGTTAAAGCTAACCTAGATTCTGTACTAGGATCTGGACAATAGATAAGTATAATAAATTTTTGGTATTTACTATTGAGTGTTCGAATCGCTCCTTATAAGGGGTTAGAAAAAGGAAGATATAGTTCAATCGGTAGAGCGACTGTATGTGGCACAGTAAGTTCCCTGTTCGAGTCAGGGTATCCTCCCATAAAAAGAAATTAGTTCCTATTTTACAATAACAATAAAATGGACAATTTAATCCACTTTAAGCGTAGCATAAAAAAGATATGTTTCGCGTTAAAAGCCTAAGTAGTTTAATGGTTAAAACCTTAATTTCATACATTAAAGATGAGAGTTCAATTCTCTCCTCAGGCTGTATAAATATTACAATTTATAATAAACGAAGATACGAGCATCCTCAGATCAAGTCCTTCGTTTACCCCATTATATAATTTATCCAATGATAATAATATCTATTTTATCTCTTTTACTTTCTAACGCCGTCAATGTAAGACGTGATATATCAATTCTATATAATAGAATTGCAATATTAATATTAGTTTATTGTATTTTAAATGATATTTCTTCTTTAACTGTAGTAACTAAAGGTATAGGTCTACATGGAGGTTTATTGTTAATTACAAATATCACACAAATATTCCATATTTTCTTATTTATAGTTAGTATACTAATATTAACATTAACTAGTTTTTATCCTAGAAAAGTGTGAGTATCAGAATATTCCTCTTTAAAAGATTTAGTTTTAAATAAATTTGTATATTATAATACTAAAATTATAAATAAAATGGGAGAACAATTTAAAATAATTTCTAGTGGTACTTCTACTAGAAAAATGAGTACTTCCGTATCTAAAGGCTTAAATCCTAACTTCATTACTGGGTTTACAGATGGAGATGGTTCTTTCTCTGTGGTAATATCTAAAAATAATAATGATACAGGAGCGCCTTATAAAATACAACCTGTATATACTATAGGTTTACATATAAAAGATAAAGCTTTATTAGAAGAAATAAAAGAATTCTTTAATGGGAAAGGAAATATATTTGTTAGAAAAGATGGATTAAAAGTTGACTACACAGTAGGTTCTACAAAAGACTTAGTTAACTATATACTTCCACACTTTGATGCATATCCTTTAGTATCTCAAAAAAGAGCTGACTACTTACTATTTAAAGAAATTGTTTTACTTTTAAATAATAAAGAACATTTATCTGAAGAAGGTTTATTAAAAGTTATAGCCTTAAAAGCTTCTTTAAACAAAGGATTACCTGAATCTTTAGCTGAAGTATTCTCAGACGTTAAACCAGTAACAAGACCAGAAGTTAAATTAGTGGATGAATTACATCCTAACTGAGTAGCTGGGTTTATATCAGCCGAAGGAAACTTTACTATTACTTTAACAGATAACGACAAATACAAAGCTGGTTATGTAGCTAGTGTTAGATTCTCTTTAAGTCAAGACGTAAGAGATTTAGAATTAATCTACAAACTAAAAGACTTCTTTGGAACAGGTATAGTAATATCATCTGATACTCGTAATACTGTAGAACTAGCTATTAATAAATTTAATAATATACAAGATTCTATAATACCTTTATTAGACAGATATACTTTACATGGTGTTAAAGCTTTAGAATATAAAGACTTTAAAGTCGCTTGTGGTTTAATGAAAGAAAAAGTACACTTAACTAAAGAAGGGTTTACTAAATTTAAACAGCTTAAAGACGGTATGAACACAGGAAGAAGATACATGTCAACTTATATTCCAACTAGATTAAATGAAAATACATCAAACTGATCTCTTTCTTTCAGTGGATGAAGTAAATTAATCGGATTACAATCTAATCAATTTTTACACCCGGAATATCCTTTAATATTATTATTTATAATTACTGGTGCTATATTCTTAATGTCAACTAATGATTTAGTTTCTATTTTCCTAGCTATTGAACTTCAAAGTTATGGTTTATATATATTAAGTACTCTATATAGAAATTCAGAATTATCTACTACAGGAGGATTAATGTATTTCTTATTAGGAGGATTAAGTTCATGTTTTATCCTATTAGGTACAGGTTTAATATATGCTAATTCAGGAAGTACTAGTTTAGATGGTTTATATATTATAACTAGTATAAGCGATATAAGTTCTACTGATTTATGATATAAACCTTATTATATAAATTTATCTTTAGTTATATTTACAATAGGATTCTTATTTAAAGTAAGTGCAGCACCTTTCCATTTCTGATCACCAGATGTTTACGATGCTATACCTACAATAGTAACTACTTTTGTAGCTCTTATAGCTAAAGTTTCTATATTTATATTATTATTACAACTAGTATATTATACTAATAATAGCTTTACTGAAATGAGCTGAACATTTATATTATTAATAAGTTCTTTATTTTCATTAATAGTAGGTACAGTAGTAGGTTTAACTCAGTTTAGAATAAAAAGATTATTTGCTTATAGTACAATAAGTCATGTAGGATTTATGCTTCTAGTTTTAGGTATATCAAGTATTGAATCTACTCAAGCACTTATATTCTATTTAACTCAATATATTATAAGTAATTTAAATGCATTTATGATATTAATTGCTATAGGTTATTCATTATACTATTATACTAGTGAAAACAAAGAACATGAAGAATTAATGGATAAAAACAATTCTCCAATACAATTAATCAATCAATTGAAAGGTTATTATCATATTAATCCTTTATTAGCATTAAGTTTAGCTATTACTATATTCTCATTTGCAGGTGTACCACCTTTAATAGGATTCTTCGGAAAACAGATGGTATTAAGTGCTGCTTTAGATAAAGGTTTAATATTCTTATCTTTAGTAGCAATAACAACTAGTGTTATTGGTGGAATTTATTATTTAGGTATAATAAAAGAAATGTTCTTCAGCTTACCTGATTATAAAGTTAACACTTTATTAGAAAATTTAGTATTAAAAGGTAATGTATTAAATAATAATAGAACAGTAATTAAAAACATAAACTTTAAATATAATAATATAGTTATATCAAGCCCTATTGCTTTTGTTATATCTAATATAACACTTATAATTTTATTATTTATATTTATGAATCAAGAATGACTAAGCATGGGTACCATATTGGTACAAATCTTATTTAATGGTTAAATGAGTAGTGTTACATTTATTTTTATTATTGTAGCTATTATAGCTTTATTATTTTTAGTTCTTAATTTTGTTTTAGCTCCTCATAATCCTAAACTTTGATCTGGGAAATCATTACATTGGGATAAACTGCCAAATTCCGGGGACCCCCTAAAGCTCTTGGTACTAAGCCGTATATGAAAATATATAGGTGGCTGAAGTAATTACTCAGGTATAGTAACAAGCCAAGAGATGATTGAAAAAGAAATGGGATATCGCGGATCTAAGTCAATAGTAAGTCAAAATACTATTGTAAAAGAGCAACGAGTAGACGGTAGTTACATTGAATATTTTAATAATAAAAAATTATCAATGTTAAGGTATACTCTAGTGGGCTTCGAAAGAAGTTATCTGACCAAAATCCCTTCTAACTTTATAAATTTAAAAAGAAATTTTAGTACGTTAGAATCTAAATTAAATCCTTTTTACGTCACAGGTTTTGTAGACGGTGAAGGTTCTTTTATATTAACTATAATAAGAGATAATAAATATAAATCTGGTTGACGTGTAGCTTGTAGATTTGTAATAAGTTTACATAAGAAAGATATAATGTTATTAAATAACATTAAAGAATTTTTCGGTACAGGTAACGTATTCCATATGTCTAAGGACTCTGCACAATATCGTGTTGAATCTTTAGCAGGTTTAGATATTATAATCAATCATTTTGATAAATTCCCTTTAATTACAAAAAAACAAGCAGATTATAAGTTATTTAAATTAGCCCATAATTTAATAAAAAATAAAAGCCATCTTACTAAAGATGGATTATTAGAACTTGTAGCTTTAAAGGCTGTAATAAATAACGGTATTAATAATGATTTAAGTATTGCTTTCCCAAATATTGCTACTGTCTTAAGACCTGAAGTACAAGAACCTCAAATAATTAATCCTTATTGATTATCAGGGTTTGTAGAAGCAGAGGGTTGTTTTAGTGTTGTTATTTTTAAGAATAAAACATCTAAATTAGGTGAAGCAGTTAAATTAAGTTTTATATTAACTCAAAGTATTAGAGATGAGTCTTTAATAAAAAGTTTAATAGAATATTTAGGGTGTGGTAATACAAGTTTAGATTCTAGAGGTACTATTGATTTTAAAGTAACTAATTTTTCTAGTATAAAAGATATCATTATTCCTTTTTTCATTAAATATCCTTTAATAGGTAATAAAAAATTAGACCTATCAGATTTTAGTGAAATAACAAGATTAATGGAAAATAAATCGCATTTAACCTTAGAAGGATTGAAGAAAATAAAAGAAATCCGTAATAAGATGAATACGAATAGAAAATAAGTTTAAAATCAATGTATTAATTTATAAACACGAGAAATTTGGTTTAAACGTATCAAGAAAAGTATAGTATATTCGAATGTGGTTTTCATAGTTTCCTTGGACAAAATAGAAGTCAATTCGGAGTAAAATTCTTTATTTTTGCTTTGGTTTATTTATTACTAGACTTAGAAATATTAGTAATATATCCTTATGGACTTAGTAGCTATGAAAATGGAGTATACGGATTAATAATCGTACTTATCTTTATAGGTATAATAACAGTAGGATTTGTATTTGAATTAGGTAAAAGTGCTTTAAAAATAGATAGTAGACAATCTTACAATTATTTCTACAAATCTCAAAAATTTATAAATACTTTTATTGAAAACAAATAAGGCTTATTGTCTAAAAAAAAATAACTTGCTAGCTTGCAGAATTTCCACTATTTCTTATCTCTTAGGAATATGGTAGCAGGCAAAGCGGAACAATAAAAAATTTACCATTTATTTTGTGAAATTTACATTTCTAACATTTAAAAATACAACAATATACGATATTTTTTTTTTTAACATTATAAAAAAATTATGTTACAAGCATCAAAAATAATAGGAGCAGGATTAGCCACAGTAGGTGTTTTAGGAGCTGGAGTAGGAATAGGAGTAGTATTCGGAGCTTTAATATTAGGAGTTGCTAGAAACCCTTCATTAAAAAACCAATTATTCTCATATTCTATATTAGGTTTCGCCTTCTCAGAAGCTACTGCGTTAAATAGCGAATAGCGCAGAATAAAGGGGGTGAATTGCAAGAAGCACATAAAATATGTTAATTTGCAGCGAAATTTAATATTATACACTTTGATATATTAAAACCGTTCAACGACTAGTAGATGAGTAATGTATTTAACAATAATTCTACCACGAGTGCCCTCAAATCTTACAATGTAAGGTATAAGACATAGTCTAAATAAGAGAGAGATCTCTTAATATAGTATTTGCTACATTTGTTTTTATATATAAAACATTTATTTTATGTAAAAATTTATCTTTCAGATCCTTTTCTACAGGAATTAATAAAGGATCTAGAATACCAAAAGGTATAGAAAAATCTTATGATGACCCTTTAAACCAAAGAACACAAATACGTTTGGATAATAACGGAAAAATAGGAGTATATGCCTGAGAAAATAAAATCAACAAGAAAATATATGTTGGTAGTGGTGATCCTTTATATTCTAGAATAAGTGATTACTATCAACCTTGATATTTAAAATCTAGAAACAGTTTATACATAGTTAGAGCGTTAAATAAAAATACTATGAGTAATTTCAATTTACATATCTTGGAGTATAGTGACTCTGATAATGTTATTATGTGCGAACAAAAATGAATAGATCTGATTAAACCGGAGTATAATCTTAATCCCATAGCTGGTAATAGTAAAGGATATAAACATAGTCTTGAAACTATAGAGAAAATGAAAATATCAGCTACTGGCAGAAAACATACCAATGAAGTAAAAGATCTTATGAGTAAAAATCGTACAGGTTCAAATAACTCTTTTTATAATAAAAAGCATACTGCTGAAAATATAGAAAGATTCAGAGAAATCGCTAAAAATAGAAATTACGTTCCTGTTAAAGGATTAGAAGTTGAAATTACTGACCTTGAAACTAATACAATTACTGTTCACAGTAGTATTAGAGAAGCTGCAAAATTCTTAAATTCAGACATTAAAACTTTATTAAGAAGAGAAACAACTCAAAAGGATAAAGGTATAAATAAACTTTACCAAAATAGATATGTTATTTACATAAATAGAAATTTGTAGTACACCATGAATTGTATTCGCTTTAATGATGTCTTTACTTTTATTATACGTTGCTTAATTAAATTTATTAAGCTTACAATTATTTTATTAGTAAAGCAAAACTAAAATATAACAATTATATTTTAATCTTTTTATTTATTTAGGGGTATGGGAGGGTGGGACGTTAGTTCAAACTAACAATAAAAAACAATTCTATTTACAATTAGAAATTTTATATTATAATTTTTTATGAAAAATATATTAAATTCATTTATATATATGGACGCACCTGTTGCTTGAGGTATTTACTTCCAAGACAGTGCTACACCTCAAATGGAAGGATTAGTTGAATTACATGATAATATTATGTATTACTTAGTGATAATTTTATTTAGTGTTGGATGAGTACTTTTCTCAATAATAAGAAACTTTGCAGCAAAAAGATCACCAATATCACACAAATACTTAAATCACGGTAAACTTGTGCCGATTCAAAAGTGTTCTAAGAATAATCTAAATTTTAATATAATACGTACTTATAGTACTTCATCTAGTAATCCTTCAGATAATATATCCCATGTTAAAGTATACGAAAATGCTTTGGATATGAGAAAAGATATATTAAAAGAAAATAAAAATAAATCAGGAATTTATATGTGAACTAATAAATTAACAAATGATATTTATATAGGACAATCTATTAATATATCTAACAGATTTAGAAATTATTTTAATCTTAGCTATTTAAAATATAAAGATAGTTTAATAATTGTCAGAGCATTAATTAAATATGGTTATTCTAATTTTTCTGTAACAATATTAGAATACTGTGAAATTTCTGATTTACTTACTAGAGAACAGTATTACTTTGATAAATTAAATCCTAAATATAATATACTAAAAATAGCAGGAAGTTCTCTTAACCATAAACTTTCAGAAGAAACTAAAGCAAAAATTAGTAAGTCTTTAAAAGGAACTTATGTTAAGGAAAAATCAGCTTTATTAGGTCGTACTGCCACAGAAGAAACTAAAAGATTAATGAGTTTAAAAAAAACCAAAGAAAATAACCCTTTATTTGGAAAAACTCATAATAAATCTACCCTTGAACTAATGAAACAAAAAGCATTAGGAAGAATTCATACTGAAGAAACTAAATTAAAAATGAGTGCTGTAAGAGGTAACCCTGTTCATATTTATGAAAAGTGTTCATCAGAAGGATTTAAATTAATAGGTAGTTTTATTTCAGCTAGAAGAGCAGGTAAATTTTTAGATATAAGTGGAAGTACTATTATAAGATATATGAATTCAGGTAAATTATTCAAAGATAGATATAAATTTTCTGGTACTATACAAGATTAACTTAGAAAAACTCTGAATAAAATTCCACTATATGCTGGAAACTCCTAAAGCCTTAAGTACTTATATAGTGAAAATCTTAATGGATATAACAATGGATTATCAGCAGGGAACCAAAAGTATGTATTTAAGTCTTAATAGACTTACTACTGAGTAGGATCCTCAGAGACTACACGTGGAAACCTTTTTATAAAGGTATGATATAGTCCAACCATATAGGAAACTATGTGGAATTTTGACATTAATAGAATTAATATGAACTATAACACCTGCTATTATATTAATACTTATAGCTTTCCCATCTTTTAAACTGTTGTATTTAATGGATGAAGTTAATGACCCTTCAATGTCTATTTTAGCTGAAGGTCACCAATGATATTGAAGTTACCAATATCCAGATTTTATAGATTCTAATGAAGAATTTATAGAATTTGATTCTTACATAGTACCTGATTCAGACTTAGAAGAAGGTGGATTAAGAATGCTAGAAGTTGATAACAGAGTAATAGTTCCTGAATTAACACACATCAGATTTGTTGTAACATCTGGAGATGTTATACACTCTTTTGCTGTTCCATCTTTAGGTATAAAAACTGATGCATACCCTGGTAGATTAAATCAAGTATCTATATTTATTAATAGAGAAGGTGTATTCTACGGTCAATGTTCAGAAATATGTGGAATACTTCACAGTTCAATGCCTATAGTTATAGAATCTGTAAATATAGACAAATTTGTTCACTGACTTTACAATGCTTAATTTATAAGTTATTATATAATAATGCATTTATAAAAAAATTTATCAGAGGCTTCTCCTAAATAGAGTTAGCCCCTTTTGATAAAAGAGGTATTAGTTTAATGGTAAAACTTGATGCTACGGACATCACAATTGTAGTTCAAATCTATAATGCCTCTAGTATAGTCATTCATATAGTGATTATACAAATATGCGTATAAAATTTGTCCGGGAGTAGTTAGAACAATTTGAACAACGCATATACAGTATGAGCTTAACTTTAGTACTTTTTTTAATCGGAATCCTTGGTTTCGTATTTAATAGTCTGGGTCGTGGCCAATTGCTAAACATGGTGTCCAAACTAAAAACTAAGATTCG
The DNA here is from genome assembly GCA_001721665.1 of Trichoderma pleuroti. NCBI lineage: Eukaryota > Fungi > Ascomycota > Sordariomycetes > Hypocreales > Hypocreaceae > Trichoderma > Trichoderma pleuroti. The sequence goes on from MDJU01000109.1 coordinate 65,644, forward strand.
TTGTAAGTTTACTCCGCCTGAGTGACGCGCAAATTAGGATAATTCCATCAATTGACAAGATGTAAGTGGAATTCAATGTTACTTGCCACTCCGCTTCTAATGGAAGTTCTTATCCAATTGATCTTTTGCTCAAGACGATAGAAAGCAACCAATTAGATTGCGAACTGGGGGTATCCGCTCCCCGCAGGAAATCCCAACTAGATTTCCTCTGGCAAGTAATTTGTTTGAGCATTTGAATATAAATAAAATCAATGCATAAGAGCCGTAAAACAGCCAGTAACAAAACGGAAACTTCATTACGATTAAGGTTAAAATATGTTAACCAGTTAACAGGCATAACTATCAAAATGTAAATAACGAGAATTGTCTGCTGGTTGAAGGCCTAATAGATATAGCGTACATGAAAAGATCATTTCTGACAAAAATCCACCTTTCAGCGATGAAACGTCAGTTATTAACTTTGGGAAAGGACAAATGAACCGGAAGAATCGAAAAAGATAGTGCTTTCAGAAGAATTCCGGCGGTCGAAATGTATAAAATTATCACCAATGAATATAATCCTCTTCTATTAGAACTTGGTATAAAACTGAGACTTCCAAAAAGAACGGTAAGAGTACTAATCGAAGATCAAGAAAGATTAAACCGTTATATGAGTTATGTGATAAGAAGAATAAGAAAACTGGTATCCTTGGGGGAATACTCAAAAGCCTGAAAAGTAGCATGGTTAAATATAAAATTTTCCAAAGCATTCAGAGCAAGTGCATTTAACTATGTATGTAAAGGTTGATACTATAATATGGCTCAATCAGAAGTATGAAAATTAAATAGACTTGTAAACAAGATAATCTACAATGAGGAGCATGATCTGGACTTTAGAAGAGTTTACATCGAAAAAGCTCAAACAGGAAAAATGAGACCACTTGGAGTTCCAGCAGTAGAATGAAGAATTACACTTCATCTTATAAATGGATTCTTCTTAGAACTTCTAAAAGGACAACTATTGAAAGATCAGCATGCCTATGTGCCTGGTAAAGGTGTACTAACTGCATGAAGAAGAAGAATAGAAATTTGAATAGAAAATGACTTTGTATATGGTACAGATCTAAAAGGTTTTTTCGATAACGTGCAACTACCAAAAATTGATGAAGTTGTGAAAAATAGGGGCTGTCCTGAAAGCATAAGACACTGATTAAGTAATCTTTGTAAATCAACTCCCCAATTAACAGAAGAAGACCAAGTAGATGAAAGCAACGTAAGAAATAAACAAGCGTTCTACAAAGGTGATATGAGTAGTCAGTGACATCTAGTATTAGAAGCTTACAAATTACCAACAGGAGAAGCAAATATAGGAAGTCCATTAGCAAAACTAGAAGGCGGATATAATTGAAACCTACTAAGAAACCACATGGAAGAAGATAATTGCGAAAGCCTTGAGGAATGAGCACAAACACAATGATCGCTGTTCGACGAATATTCACCAGCAACTACTATACCGGATTTGATTTGATTGATTTAACGGCAGCGCTGGTTATACAGCTCAGTGCAGTTTCCACGCTCGTTCTGTAAAATGTAGCTGACATATCTAACCTTCTGTGTTTCGGAGCGCTTTTCTTGAAGATTCCTCATTATGATAGGAATGGCAGTATGGAAGATATGGGTTACAGTAACGCCAATATATGAGCATGCATATAGTAGGGTCGAAGTCTTCTCTTGTGAGAGCGTCAGTGCAACCCGCTGGTGCTTTCCTGGAGTAAGTTCACCTTCCTTCCACGGAATAAGTAGCGGGGGAATGTCGCTTGCTAATTGTTGTTCTTTCAAAGATGCTACATTCGCTAATCGCTGTTGCTGAGTCTCTGTCAAGCTTTTTGGTACATTTGCCGCCACACGAAAAGGTGGACTCATGTTGCTGAACTCTGAGCCGTTGTCAAATGTAGGCAGTTCAAATGAAGATCCTTGATCGTATGCTTTTGACACGATTTTAACAAGGTTTCCCAGGAGAAGCAGAGTACCAACACCATCAATAACATCATGGGGAGAACGTAGAACAAGATCGCGGCGGATCGGGCCAGGGCAGTTCTCCTCGTGTGGCACAGATAGTGGCGTAATAACAAACAATGTTGGAAGCTTTGGAGCTGGAGGATCGTTATTTGCCCATTCAGATCCGGTCTGATCGGTAGAGATTTTGACGAATGTTTGATCGATCCAGGCGTGCTGATCATCTGTAGTAGGAATTGTGCGATACACTTTTGTAAATCCATTTGTGCTGGGGTCATAATTTACTTGAGACGCAATTGTCGGGTGATTATGTCTGAGTGTGAGCCAAGCATTACGCAGAGCTGTATCAACGCGAGTATCCAAGTCATTGTGAAAGGAGTCAACGAGGTCGAAAGAAAGCCTTATGTGGCCGGTGATAGCGAAAAACATTCGACCACTACCTTCGTACAGCTTCGACGAAATGGCATAAGATAGTTCAATCTCGTCAACGGAGCGTTGCCAAACCCTCTGCTCGATCTGTTGCCATGCATACTGGTTATAGTGAGTCGCCATTGTGGGCTTTGACTTCGTGCGCTTATGATGATTGGTAACTTTGCAACAATTCGAAACAGAATATTGTCGATTATTGAACAGTACCTAACTACAGGATCAACTGCACAGAACATCACTTTTATACTTAAAGGTAGGATCCGCAAACTGTAGATGTATATCATGTAATCGAATGCAAGGATTCTATCAGATGATCGTGCACAACAGTTTCGAACTAATACAAGTATTGCGATAAGAGCGGTACTCCCCGAAGGATTTTCCGGCATTAAGCCGGTCCACTGGCACAGAGAGCACGTCTTTTAGCCTACTCAAAACGGCGCGGTGCGTTCCCCGATCCCAGAATTCACGCTATAACAGTCCCGGGAGCCACTTGCGCAATTCGCCTTGTGTCCACGGTCTCGAAACAAAAATTAACAGATCTACATTAGTCTACTTAACTGCCAATAATACTAATAGCAACTTGAAGCCTTTCTGAGGCCATAATTATGTGTATGTAGAACATTTAATATAACTTTCAAGATTACCACCTAACTGTGGCGATCTGAACAGCTAACGTCGTCTGCTAAGCAGTAGGTTGGGTTATCACGATGTTCGCGTTAGGAAACTCGTGACCATAATCGCTGTTCATCCCAGCTACTAACACTGATATAAATTTGAGAAACGTTAGCACCGAATTATTCTCTTCTGGGAAGTGACATTTCGATGTACCTCTAGGATTCAGAGAAAAGAAGGGCTAAAATGATCATCGCTTGGCCAAAGAGCCACTCATATTCTTTCGCCACATCAGAACAACGCTAGATCAGCGCCGAGACATTATGTGCAATAAATCATATATTTCGCCATACAGCTGCCAAGTAAAGTGTAACAGAATTTGCGCCTTTTGCAGCCGCGTGAAAGCTAGGCGTTGTTCAAGTATCGCATAGAGTTCTCCTATTTGAACAGTTGTTTTTTCCTATTTGAACAGTAATAGTCTATACGCTGCGCTAAGTAGCCCGTGCATACTAAATTTCCAAAACCATAGCCAACTTCAAGTATAAGAAAAACAGACTAAAAAAAATAAAATAAATATTTTAAAAATATTTATAGCTTTATTATACTATAATTTTATATAATTTATTTTTAAAATCTATTTTAAAGGCTATTTTCAGCTATAATCTTAAAATAACTTTACTTATAATAAACCAGGGGCCTATAGGTACTATAGGTTAGCTATTTCCAAGAGATAAACCTTAAAGTAGTTCTATAGTTTATATTAGCAAAGTAATTAAGTTAGTAATAGGTAATCTTATTACTAACTATAGAAAGAAGTATCTAAGTATTTAATCTAAATACTATTATATTAATAATAACTAGCTATTTAAGTATTTTAATAAATAATATAAAGTAAATTTATATATTTAATTAGCCTAAATTAGATTAATATATAAAATATTAATCCTTTCCTAAATTAATAAATAATTTATTAATCTGCTGTTAAATTAAGAAGTTATATCTTAATCCTTCTTAATTAATTAAAAGATTAAAGTTAATCTAGTTTAGGCTAATCTATTGGCTTATTATTATAACCTTAAGAGCTAGGTTATAATATAATATCCCCCTCTTATTAGTTTTATCCTTAAGACCTTACTAAGTTTAGTATAAGTAGCTACTCCCCTTTATTTTTATTAATATTTTTATTTTTTCTTTATATTATATATCTTCGTTAATTATTATATTAAGTATTTATAAAAAATCTTATTCTAAGATAAAGCGTTATAATATTCTTTTAGAAATTATTTTATTTTATTTTATTAAAATAAAAAACTATATATATTATTCTAATAAAAAAAAGTAAAGCTTCCTAAAGTATTAAATATCTAAGGAAGATTTTACTTACTATACTAAATATATAAAAAATAATAAATCCTTATGTAATATATATTTATTATTATTAACTTAGCTTTAAAAAATTACTTTATTTTATACTTAATATAAAAATACTCTTAAAAAAGCTAAAGAAAAGTATAAAACTATTAATATAAAAATTAAATATCTTTATAAATAAAAACGCCTTTAGTTAAAAAAAATAACTTATATAATTATATAAAGTATTAATAATTTAAAGGAATTAAATAGGGTTAAGTATAAAGAAGTAGAGGCTACTTATTAGGCTATAATATTATTACCTAATTTAATTAATTTTTATAACTATAGTTTCTGTAGTTAACGCTATTAATTAAGGTACTTTTTAACACTTCTTTACTAAACCTAGACTTTAGTAAAAGTTATTTATAAAGTCTTTTAAGT